>CM053784.1:167917994-168190494 GCA_028749045.1 Cupressus sempervirens
TAATGTTATGTATTTAGGTAGGTGGAAGCTAGATGTCTTGATCAATATTGTGGCTTTAAACTACATCTTCACTATACAATTTAGTCTCTTCCATCTAACTCATCCAATACATGAGTTTAGCTTTTGAAGTACTCGGTCCATATTGCAATGCTTAGTCAATATAGATAATTTTAGTGATGTTCAACACTAACTGTGTATATGATTCTTTTGTTCTAGTCCTTTAATAAATTTGTCCTCATGCATCTTTGTTTATGCAAATATGAAATTTATCACATTTTCTACTAAGAATTGACGTAAGATGTATCATTTGACTATATATTTTCTTACATACCTTTCTTTCTTACTTTGAGATGATATGATCACCTTCTCCAATGGATTGAGTGATCTTAGCTCCATTAGTTCCATTGCTTCCATCTTCTACCATTTTCTTCCATGTTTGATTCATCTAGTTCCTTGTTGATCAATGTCCACTTTTCCTTTACCCTTGTTGTCATGTGATTTGTAGTTGATAGTTTGGTCTTGCAATATTTACTTGAATGTCCAAACTTGTGACATTTGAAACATACATTGTTAGGTGCATGGTTCTGCCTTTGATTAGTCCAATAGGTCTTTGTCTATGATTTGCATTCATATGCTCTATGTCTATACTTTTGATAGTTGAAATTGTAGCCTTCAAATCTAGGTGTAGTAGATGCATTATTCATTCTTGATCTACACTCATGTATTTGATGTCCTTCCTTCTTGCAGTAAAATAATGACCAGGAAACTTAGGTTTAAGATTTTGCATACCATTTTTTCTTTTGCAAATTTTTGAAGTATGACCAATTTTTTCATAGTGATAACATGTTGGTTTTCCCTATGATTTTGTATTTCTTAGTTTTCCACTCCTAGATGATTCTCGTTGCTTGATAGATGACTGTCCTGATCCAAAAGGGCTACTAGATAATGTCATTATTTCTTCAAAAAAATTCATTTCTTTTTTAGGCTTGTTTAATTTTTCCACATATTCTTTCTTAATTTTTAATTCATTCTTCAGTAGATCCTTCAGTGATTCTAGAATTTTTATGTTCAACTCCTAATTTACAAGCATTGGTTGATTCATCATGTCACATTGAGTGTTTGTGAGATTTTATACATCAGATATCCTTTCTTTAGGTCTAGTTGCCATTAGTATATTATTTTCCTTAGTGAAAACCTTGTCTTCCTAAGATTTATTCTTTTTCTTGGTCACTTCACATAGCCTTATTAACTGAATCTCATGTTCCTTTTTTAGTCCTCTGACTTCTTCCTCCTGGATTCTATTCTTATCTAGTAGTTCTACTTGTATTAAATAATTATCACCTGATCTTCTAGTTCCAAATTGTTTATTAGTTTAATTTTCTTCATAATGAAACTCTTTATTCTGAATAGCCAACTCCTTTCACCTTTTTAGGGATTTTTTTAGTTCTTGTCTTGCTATCTCAAGTTGATGTAGTATGAGTTGAATGTCAATCACCTACTTTTCAATAACTTTGTCAAATTTAAAAGCCTCCATCTCCAAGATCTGAACTCTAAGTTGTTAAAATTTTCCAAGAGAACTTAGCTCTAATACCAATTGTTAGAAGTCTTAATTGGAAACCAAGATATTAATGGGGGGGAGTGTGAATCGGGATCCTTAACACTTTTAACTTTTTTACAATTCTTGTGCATTCATCTTATTTAACATTTCACATCCAATTGCTTAAGCATTGTCATGCCCAAACTACGAGGGCAAAAACACACAATTTTTTTTTTTTTGGAAATACAAGATGACTAGATTCACTGGGGTACAAGAGTTGAATACGCAATTGCAAGAATAGATTCACTACCTTTCCTCTTAAGTTTGTAAACATGAGGATTGAATCAATCATTAAATTAGAAAATTTCATTATTAGATTGATATCGATCATTAGTTATGTTTTACATAATTATACTTAATTTAAATTTGCAACTTAATTAAAAAACAAATTTCTTGATTAACCTAAAAATTTAACATTTCAAATTTATACTACACTATCTTTTGAACTAAGTTAACTTTAATACTAAGTTCTGAACATCCAAACTCTATTAACAAATTTAATAATTATAACATTAATTAATTAATTTTAAAAATATTTGAACAAGTATGTTTAAAAACTAGACAATGAAAGAACCCTTCTTAATTGCCACTTAATAAAACAATCGATAACTAATGTTTAACTATTTAATAATAAGATATGTTAATATTAACACATATAAACTAATCCACTAATCTTTATAAAAGAACAACTAGATTAAAACAACAAAAAAAAAGAAATTTACAATCTTTAATTAATAACAACTAACCTAACATATAAAAATGTAACCAACAGAAATATTAAACATACCTACACTAACCCCCCTCATACTCTACCTTACTAACTATTATAAAAAAACTTAATAAAAAAAATAAATTAACATAACTGAAACCTAAACTATCCTACCACTAACCCAGATCTCTGTGCGCTTTCCAAGTGCTCCCCATTGGCACCCTGCCCCAAAAGCATGCGCAGACATCCTAGAAAAAGAGGTGACCAAGGGACAACAAGGGTGAGAAAATGGCAACCTAAGGCAAGTGGGGGGAATCATCATAGAATAAATGCAGTCTCATCACAATCACGAAAGAAAAACCAATGCATCCACAAAAGAATTTAACCACTACACAAGGACAAGATGGGGTACAGGGTGATGTCACCCTTAATCAATTTTTTTTGACTTTGCTAAAAAACAACTTTTTAATACATAAGCCAAAATTAGTACCAAGTTGGAGATTAAATGCAAAAAAGTTTATTTGGTAGGAAAGATATTTAGGATAGTTTAATATGTTTAAAAGTTTGTTTTTGAATTGTTGTATTTATTTATAATTTGATTAATTTAATTATATTATTCAACCAAGATATAAAAGGGAATCTTTTAAAGATTCTCTATTGCTAAGAGGGGAATTAAATTGGTTCCACATACAAAAACCAGAGAGTATTTACTCTTTGGGCAAAATTTTTTTTTGAAGTCTTAATTTATGCTAAGTATAGGTATTCAATCAACTATTTTTTTTTTGACAAAAGGGGGTATTTTTTTTTATGGGTTTAACATAAAGTTTAATAGTATTGTTAACAATGCAAGATCCATTTTAACAACAATGCAAAATTATTTTGTTTCCAATAATCACGAAAATTGAACCTTCATTCATAACATAATTTTTTTGCTTTCAACATATAAGAAAACTTGAAATTTTGCCTAATTGAATCATCATCATTTCATCTTACTTTTGATTTCCATCCATATAACTAAAAATTACAATTAAATCTCATGAGAAGCAATAATACTTAACCATTATTTTATTGGCAAACCTGATTCAAAGGCTCAGCTGGGAAAGAACTAGGAAGAAAACTCGACGTCGTTGCCATTACAACAAAGTGATAAATACAATCTTCATAGGATTTCAATCTCAAATTTTCAACAATAAAATAATTTCATTCATGTCCCTCATCAAGGGATCCATATTATTTTCTGCAATACATTGCTAAGATCGTGGAGAGAACAGAATCTGATCAGGTGTCAAACAAGCATGACCAAGAGACAAAACCAAACATGCATATTCATACTAGGTTTTCACAACAGGATTCACAATGAATCAAAACTACGGAAAGGTGGATTTTTCCAACAGGAGATGTCAGACACAACACCAAAATAGATGCCCAATCAGGGCTATAAGTCAAGAGCTTCCGTTCTTCCATTTTAACATGCCAAACTCATACGAGGTTTGTGCTGGCAGGTAGGGGCCCATAACACCCTACCCACTCTCCCTCTTCTAATCCTGAGAAGAGATTCTACATTGTTGGAGTCCATCTAAAAAGACCTTTCCCAAAATTGGCCACTTCTACCCTACCCAAGGGTGAGTATTGCGAAAACACCCATACAAGAAAACTTCAAAATTCAAATAAGAACATGAAAGAAAAGCTTTCAAGAAACATGGTTTCAAACCTTCCCAACATACCCAACATACATAGAAGCATCCAAACAACAACACAATAGCATAAGCATGAAACAAGCATGAAAAATATGAACAAGGGAGATGAAGAACTCCTACCTTCACACAGGGGTTATGGAAAATGATCAAATTGAGAAGAGATTTTCCTTCCTTGCCTTCAATCTTCCAAGACTCCTCTCTAAAAGTAGAGATTGGGTAACAACCAAAACTACTCCAAGAAGGGCCTCTAAATAAGACCCAAAATCAACCACAAAAAAGAGCAATAACTTCCCCCACTCACCTAAAAATCTAGAAGTTTCTAACCCAACCAATCCTAAGGTTAACCACTGAGTGGAGTTGAGGTGATGCAACTCATGATAACCATTTTCAATTTTCGCACAAAGGCAAAAATAGACTTTTTGAGTGATCTAAAAAGTCAACAAAAGGGGCTTAGGGGGTGGAAAATTCCCCCAACCCATACCCATACCCCTTGGGTATAAAGATTTCATGTTTTAAGGCCTTAGGAATTGATTAGGAACCAAACAACAGCTAGGAATAATTAGGACCATCTAACAACTCCAAAATGCAGATTAAGTAGTAATTCGGATTAAGGGTGACTAAACTTGATTAAGAAACAAATTAGCAAAAAAGGTCACTAACTTAGGTCCAGAGATTACACAGAAAACCCTATCTAGCTTGTTGGAATGCATATGCAATTCATGAGTGTCAAGTGACACTATTAGAACATAGTTATGAACATTAACATTTACTGATCACAGAAAGATAAATTCATACACGTCACAAAATAATTAAGTTAAGAACAACAAGGTTTCCACAAAAAGCACATAGGGATCAGTTTTCTTACTCTATCGGGTTTCTTGGCTAAAATATCCTGCACAATTATTGCACATATCAGCAGTCCCATAAAATCACATGCACATGTAAATACGTATCAGGAAATCACATAAATTAAAACACACATCTATAAATCAATCAGGGTTTCTCTCATCCTGCTCATATTCTTAACCATTAAAATCTCTTAATCACAGTGTTAATCCTACATTTACTTATTTCATCAACATACATATTCATACAACATTTAAATGACGAACATCAAATATCTAAAAGTAACATCACACAACATGAAATAATATAATATGTTCAAAGCATCAGATAATGTCCCGACATCTCGAGTCATGAGTATCAAAATAATAATAATGTATCACTATACTATGATGGGTCGGGGCGAGGCCTCACATCCTCCTCCACTAGGAATGAACTTCCTCCTGGAGTTCAGCAAAAAGATAAGGGTACTGAGATTGCATCTGTGTTGCATCCTCCCATGAAGCCGTAACCTCATCGTAACAATCTCACTAGACTCTAACCTTGTCCAACTCTCGACCTCAAAGTGCTAGGGTCCATCAGGATTTAATATGGATAGGCTCCAATGCTAGCTATCTGTCTGACTCCACCTACAAAGTATCCCAATCTATAATATGAGACGCGTCAAAAATGTATCCTCTAAGTACTGAAATGTGAAATACATCATGGATACATGACAGGCTAGGTGGCAAGGCTAAACGGTATGCAACAGGTCCTATCCTCTCTAGGATCTTGAATAGTCCAACAAACTAGGGTGCCAATTTAGAGTCCTTTTTGAATCGAATCAGACTCTTGTGTAGTCGTACCCTCAAGAACACTCTATCACCAACGTAATACTCTCGATCTATCCTCTTCACATCAGCATACTTCTTTTGGCTATCTTGTGCCTCTCTCAGGCACTGTCTAATCATGCTCACCTGCTGTTCCATCTCCTTTACTAACTAGGGACCAATAGATACTCGATCCTTGATGCTATCCCAACTCAAGGGCATCCTAAATGGTCTTCCATACAAGGCCTCATAAGATGGCATACCTATGGAGGAATGGTGTCCATTGTTATAGGCAAACTTGACAAGATGTAGGTATTCCTTCCATTTGACCTGATGATCCATCACGTACATACATAGCATGTCCTCCAAAACCTAATTCACTCACTTAGTCTGACCATCAGTCTGAGGATGGTATGCTATACTAAAATTGATCCTAGTGCCCAAAGCTACCTGCAACTCTCTCCAAAATGAAGAAGTGAAAAATGAGTCTCTTTCAGAGATGATCTTATGGGGAACACCATGAAGTCTAATAATGTCCCGCAAGAACACCTGAGCTATGTCTCATGCTATGAATATAGTACGCATGGGTGAGAAATGGGAAACCTTGGTCAATGTGTCAACTGTCACCAAAATGGCATCATGGTGGTGAGAAGACATGGGGAGACCAACAATGAAATCCATAGATATAGCATCCCATTTCCACTCTACAATCTCATGCAGTTGAAGAAGCCCACCAGGGTGACGGTGCTCTGCCTTCACCCTCTGACACCTTAGGCATCTCACAACTATACTAGCAATTACACTCTCATGCCTGGCCAGTGATACAATCACCTCAGATCTGCATGCAACTTCTTAACATTGGGGTGTGCTACATAAGGTGCTTTGTGAGCCTCAAGTACAATGAGCTCACACAAACCCCCAATGGAAGGTACATACATACATTCTCTATGAAAAAAAAGTCCATCAGACTCCAAGGAATACTCTGAATATTTCCCTTTCAAGGGTCTCTAAGAATGCACTATCTGACTCACTTTTGCATAAAGCTTGTTGGCTGGTAAGTGTTGTAAGATCTGCTATCTCAAGTCAATGCAAGTAGTCCAGATGAAAGCTCATGGCACCTTCTACTCAAGACATCTACAACCACATTCTCCTTTCCCTTGATGTAATGAACATCAAAATCATACTCACACAGAAACTTCATCCACCTTCTTTGCCTAGCATTAAGGTTTGGCTCAGAAAATATGTACTGCAAGCTCTGGTGATTAGAATGAAGCTCAAATCTATGACCCAGAAGGAAGTGTCACCATCTCACCAAGGCATGAACTACTTCTGCAAGTTCTAGTTCATGAGTAGGATAATTGAGTTCATCAGTCTTCAACTTCCTAGACTCAAAGGAAATAGGTCATCCATCCTGCATAAGGACTGCCCCTATACCATCTAAAGATGCATCAGTGCACACAACAAAATCTATAGAAGGATCTGGTACTGCAAGAATCGGTGTACTTGTGAGGGCTCTCTTGAGCTCTTGAAAATCTTTATCAAACTTCTCTATCCACTCGTACTTCTTTCCCTTTTTTTGAAGATATTTGATGGGGTGTGCGAATCTAGAGAATCCTAAAATTTTGCGTCGATAATATCCTACTAGACCCATAAAGTTCAGTAACACTAGTGGGTGCTGGCCAATCCATGATGGCCCTAATCTTTGATGGGTCTACTGAGACTCCATCACCTGATATGACATGACCCAAATAATTTATCTTAGGTCTGAAGAATGCACACTTCGACAAGCTTCCAAACAACTAATTCTCTTTTAGCTTCTACAATACCTGCCTTAGGTACTCTTCATGCTCTTCCGAGAATCATGAGAATAAATCAAAATGTCATCAAGAAAAAAAACCACAAACTTATCAAAAAAAGTATGGAAAACTCTATTCATGAGGCTCATGAATACAACTGGAGCATTTGTGAGGCCAAATGGTACCACGGTGAACTCGTAGTGACCATACCTAGTATGAAAAGTAGTCTTGGGGATATCACTATCCAAAATCCTCAACTAATGATAACCTAACTTCAGATCAATCTTTGAAAATACTCAGGTGACCTGTAATTGGTCAAAGAGATCATCGATTCTAAGAAGAGGGTATCAGTTCTTGATGGTTACTTTATTCAATTGTCGATAATCGATACATATCCTAAGTGATTCATCCTTCTTCTTTACAAAGATCACTGATGCACCACAATGTGACACACTAGGTCAAATATGCCTCTTCTCGAAGAGTTCCTCCAACTAAGCCTTTAGTTTACTAAGCTCATGAGTAGTCATCCTATATGGTGCTCTCAATACTGGCTTGGCTCTCGGCACAAGGTCTATATGAAAATCCTTTACTCTAGGTGGAGGCATACCAAGGAGCTCTAAAGGAAACACATTTGCAAACTCTTAAAGGATTAGAAAATCGTTGAGGGATGGCTCCTCCTCTAAAGATTCCTCTCTATCAATAATGGTGATAGTGAACAATTGACAACCCTTTCACATGCATCGTCTAAGCTACATAGCGAAAATCATACGGAGGGATATAGGTTTCTTCACTCCAAAGATCTCCCTATAGATACCATCATCATCCAAACATTCCACCCTCTTCTATCGATAATACATCTTGGCACTGTTGGCATAAATTCAATCCATGCCAAGAACAACATCATAAGAACCTAGAGGGGTAATGCATAGATCATACATTGTGGACATGTCTCCAATTTGCATTTGACAATCCTGCACCATGGAACTAACTGACACTCTGGCTACTGAGGCTAACTCTACTTCCCAACTGACATCCTATCTAACTACCACTAGCCCACAACGCTCCACCACATATAGAGATATCAAAGAGTCAGTAGCTCTAAATCAAATAAAACTACAACCATACGACCCTGTAAAATACTTGTAGCCTCGATAACTATGGCCTGATGCTTAGCCTGGGGATTGTCAACTGCTACAAAAAATCTGTAGAATCTACCCATGTCACCAACTGTCAGCTCTAAAAAAGCCACTCTCTGACCATCGAATGCCAGTCCCTGTAGACACTCCCTAGCTATATGACCCATGCCACCACAAGTGTAGCATGGTCCTTGGGTATAAGATCGTGCACCCTGTGATCCAAACTATTGTAGGCCTCTTGACCTGCTAGATCTACTGTATCCACCCATAGAAGACTGCTGAGTCTTCACTAACTATGATTGTGGGGCCTATAATTTTTGATCCTACTTGGGACACTATGACTCCCACTAGTTGGGCTTGGAGCTCTGATAACCCTAAGAAGGTTTCTATTGCTACTACTGCTGTGTTTTCGATTGCTGAAACTGTTGGTCCTTAGAGGACCCTGCTGGGTAGATTTTTGGTTTTGAGACCAATCATGTGACTCCTACCTACCTCGAGTATCCTCTGCAACTAGTGATATCTCCACTACCTATCTAAAGGTGGTAGGGAAGGCCATCCGAACTGGACCCTAAAGAGAGAAATTCAAACCCATGATAAAGTGATGCACTCGTAGTTTCTCGTCCTTCATATATTCTACATAAGGAAGGAGCTCGAGAAACCTTCTCTCGTACTGAGCTACTGTAAGACCTCTCTGATATAGAGAATAAAATTCCTTTATCTACTTCTATCTAAAATGCTCTAACAAGTACCTCTCTCGAAATCTCTCTAAGAATGATTCCCATGTGAGGGTATCCATCCTCACTCCTCCTATGGTCTCCCCTTGATGCCAAGAATTGGAGGCATCTCCTCTCAACTAATGAACTGCTAGGCATGCCTTTAGATTACTCCCATAAGGACATAATCCAAAGCACTATTGTAGGCTCTGTACCCATGCATCTACTATTGTCCCCTCAGTGGAACCGGTATATAATGTTGGCCTGAGTTGAATCAATTTCTTGATATCATCTCCTATATGCCTAGGAGGCCTATCAAGTGGGGGTCCTCTTTGGTGTATTGAGTCACCCTCGTGCTCACCTTGTCCCTCCATCTATTTCGGTGGGGGACTCCTAGTCCTCTCTCAGACTTTGGGGCTGCCTCCTCTGGGTCCCTCTACTTCCACTACTGGAATCTGTTGAGTTGGATGAACTATAGGTACTACCCTCTACTGAATTACACTAATCAATGTATGGATTGCATCTATAATGTCCTGGTTTAGGTTTGATGGAGGTGGAGGTGGTGGTAGTCCATTCTCTTGTCCCGCTCTACCACCCCTAGCCCTATGACCTCTGCCTCGTCAGTTGCTTCGAGTAACATGAGGCATCTACACTATTAAATGTTTGAGTTAAGTTAGGAAGCACAATGGTTTAAGGTTCCTAGTGTTGAAACATGGGCTCTAATACCAAAATGTCATGCCCAAACTATGAGGGCAAAAACACACAATTTTTTTTTTTTTTTTCTGGAAATACAAGATGACTAGATTCACTAGGGTACAAGAGTTGAATACGCAATTGCAAGAATAGATTCACTACCTTTCCTCTTAAGTTTGTAAACATGAGGATTTAATCAATCGTTAAATTAGAAACTTTTGTTATTATATTGATATCGATCATTAGTTATATTTTACACAATTATACTTAATTTAAATTTGCAACTTAATTAAAAAACAAATTTCTTGATCAATCTAAAAATTTAACATTTCGAATTTATACTACACTATCTTTTGAGCTAAGTTAAATTTAATACTAAGTTCTTAACATCCAAAATCTATTATAAAATTTAATAATTATACCATAAATTAATTAATTTAAAACATATCTGAACAAGTATGTTTAAAAACAAGACAACAAAAGAACCCTTCTTAATCACCATTTAATAAAACAATCGATAACTAATGTTTAACTATTTAATAATAAGATATGCTAATATTAACACATATAAACTAATCCACTAATCTTTATAAAAGAACAACTAAAATTTTAAAAAAAAAAACTAGTTATATACAACTAACTAAATTGAAACTACAAAAAAAAATAAAAAAATTTAACTAACACTAACATATACTAATCTTTACTTTAACTAACACAAATATTAAACATACCTACACTAAAACCCACACCCCCCCAACCCCCCCCCCCCCCCCCCGCCCCCCCTCTCCCTCCATACTCTACCTTACTAACTAATATAAAAAAAATCTTAATAAAACAAATAAACTAACATAACTGAAACCTAAACTATCCTACCACTAACCTAGATCCCTATGTACTTTCCAAGTGCTCCCCATTGGCACCCTACCCCAAAAGCATGTGCAGACATACTAGAAAAAGAGGCGACCAAGGGAAAGCAAGGGTGGGAAAATGGAACTTCACGAGTGTCAAGTGGCACTATTAGAACACAGTTACGAATATTAACATTTACTAATCACAAAAAGATACATTCATACACCTCACAAAATAATTAAGTTACGAACAACAAGGTTTCCATAAAAAGTACATAGGGATCAGTTCCATTCCTCCATGGAGTTTCTCGGCTAAAATATCATGCACACTCATTTCACACATCAGTAGTCCCATAAAATCACATGTGCATATGTACATACATATTAGGAAATCGCATAAATTAAAACATACATCTATAAATCAATCAGGGTTTCTCTCATCCTACTCATATTCTTAACAATTAAAATCTCTTAATCATAGTTTTAATCCTACATTTACTTATTTCATCAACATACATATTCATAAAAAAATTAAATGGTTAACATCAAATATCTGAAAGTAACATCACACAACATCAAATAATATAATATGTTCAAAGCATCAGATAATGTCCCGACATCTCGAGTTGTGAGTATAAAAATAATAATAATGTATCACTATACTATGATGGGTCAAGGCAAGGCCTCACAAGAATGCACAACTAAAAAAATCAAATTGTGATAACATATATATCTAATCTATCAATCACATTCATGAAAAGTAATCACATGATACAAAGATTTTGGTTACCCAAAAACACTTCAAGGTGAAGGTAAAACTAAGGTGGAGATGACACCCAAAAATCTTCACTACTATAGTAATAAAGTTAACTTGTTAGGGTTATATTGTTTAACCATATCCAGTGATCCATCATGTGAAAGGTCTACCCTATTAAAAGCTTTTGAGAATGTTAGATCTCACCTAAGGAATTTGTTAGGAGGTTTACAAAGATCTATTAGGAAATTTACTCTGTCTCAATCTATTAAATCTAATTTAGTACTTGATCCTCAGTCTACTCTGATAAGCTATTCTTGGATCTCCTCTTTCCAAACTGATCTCTAATTTGATATAGCTTTACTATACTTTACTGCTTGACTAGGTCACTTACTTTGTTCTGAAATAATAAAACTCTTTTACCTATTCAACAATATTCACACATTCACACTTGAATCACATGAATAATATGTTCACTCCTTCTCATCAACTCTAATCTCTCATACCCTATCTTGAAATAGGTCTAGATCTTCTCTATTTAAAGTTTTCATTAAGATTTTTCTAGATTCTTCCTAGTTCGACTTCTCCATTTGATTCATTCATCACATAACATAGGGATATGTGATCCACGTCATAAAACACGTAATGATCTCTATAGCAAACTCTACAAGTATTAAATATCTTTTCTTTGCCATCCTGAAATAATTTACCTCAAAGTTTGTATTATTCATGACTTGAATGTTAACCCTATGTTGCTTAGCACTTACTATCTCTCACATTCAACATTCAATGTATATGTCATTGATGCTCAGTCTCTACTATGCTCGATCTCACCTATGTAACTCAGCAACAATATGCTCAAATTGCTTAGTAACCATTAGAGTCAACTTACATTGAAAATTTTTAGTGACCAAAGACTTACTTGACTCCTATAGAGCTCAGTACATACATGCTTATATACAAGTCTATCTCATGACTCAACCTATAGAGAGTAGCTTGGTCACAGTGATGACCCTTTGACTCCATCTAGCATATGATGAAGTGTTTGACACTAATAAAGAACAATAGTTAGAGACATCAACAATTATATTATTAAATAAATAATGATAATAAAATTATATGATGCAATTAATATTAAAATATTAACTATAATTAAATATTATAATATAAATAATTATTTCGTAAAATATTTTAAAAAATTGAAAATTATATTATCAATAAAATGAGAGCTAAAAATAAATAATAATAAAACAACAATAAATAAATTAAACCTTGAGAGACAATATTGTAGAAAGTATTTAACCTTTCTAAGTAGGGTTTAATAAAAAATTATAATAAACATAAAATAAATAACTAAATAATATAATATGATATAATTTTCCCTATACAAAAGGTTGTACAAATGAGATTGGAGAAGGGAGAGAGTTATGTCCTATATGTTTATATTCTTAACCACACGAGGGTTAGAAAATCAAAGGTCAAAATGAATTTTGAAGAATTCTTTTTTTCATGAAAGGTAGAGGATCATTTTCTTATTAAGTCTACAATTCTAATATAGGAGCATCTTGAAATTTTGGCAATCTTGTGTCACCCAACAAGATTTTCTTGAGTTTGTATGGTGCTTTGTTCCATTTGGATAATATTTGGCATTTTAAAGTGGCAATCGGTCCATTGGTAGATCATTTCTCTTATGAAATTCTTATGGTGTTTTGTAGATATTCTGATGAACATTTTTTTTAATCCTTAGATCATGTTTTTTTTTTCTTGGAGAAGTTATTTTAAGATTGATTCTATCTTATTTTGTTCTTCTTGTTCTAATGACTAGGTTGACTTGATTCATCTTGTGAGGGTGTTTTACACTTGCTGAAGCTAATTGCATCATTTCTCTATGTTATTGTACACATGGCCTCAAACATCTTGTGTTTTCACACATCATGATGTATCTATTTTGCGGTGTTCTTATCAATTTGTGTCTTGACCTATTCAGGTGTAATATATTTCCTTCTTATTGACATTTGCGATCATATAAGTTGATCTTGTATAAGGGTAAGCTAGTTGTTCTTGTTTAGTAACATATAGAGAAGATAAAGGATAACTTGAGGGCTTGCATCTAACCTTGTAAATAATCAAAGTCTATATGCCTCAAATGTGAGACTGCATATCAACATGTTAAATAGATATAAGCTCTTGGTTCTTTGTCAATGTGATTATCAGTTTTACTAGCTTAATCTTTTGTTTAGTATAAGTTCTTGTTGATTTTTGTTATTTTTTATGCTGCTACAAGGTAGGACATCTTCTTTAGGGATTTCTATGATCTTGATTGTAGCAACATTATACACAATATTTTATATATGCGGTTATAATTCACCCTAACAATGACCAAGAAAGTAAATATTGATCTAAATTTAATGTGTTTATGGATAGAAAGTCTAATGAAATGCTATAAATTCATATAGAAAAACTATTAATAGATGAAAGAAAAATAAGAATTAAAATATGATGTCGATGTGTGGAATGTATGCATTACAATTCAACATGCTGATAACCCAAATGTAATATGAAGCCTTGGAAATTTTAATGTTGCAAATGATTGAAAAGATCATGAATGAAGAATGATGGAACTGGTAAAGAATGCTTTCAATCATTACTTTGCCATTGATGTCAAACTTGCTACTTGCAAGAATGACAATTGGTTAAGTGATCCAAATACTATCAATTGGTTGATTGACAAGGAGGAGCTAATCAATTAGATGTAACTAGAGCACCTAGAGAAAGGTTGAAGTTATGATGTTGTAATGAAGTATAAAGATCAGCTAAACCATTGATGAAATACTGTATTGATGACATACTCTAAGACACATGGAATGGACACACTAAGACACACCAAAGATGTAAGGTTTAACTAAGTCATTTGTAGAACCTAACTAAGTTCATTTGTAAGTGCCAAGCATGCTAGTTAAAGCCTAGAAACTTCAACTTCAGTGTGTGCTAAGAAATCCTTCAAGTGTTGAGCATAAGAAAAAGGTAATGGATGCCGAACAAATCAAGAATCATTCAGGAACTAAGTGATCCAAAAAATTGTAAATGCTGAGTAACAGAGATGTTCATATCTAAAGCTATACATAATTCAACATGTGCCGAGTAACTCAGGATCCAATAGGAGCTGACCAGTATGAAGTAAATAGAAGTTGAGTGATTCAAGAAATAATAGAACTCGAGCAATATAGGAAGCTTCATGTGCCAAGTAAAGAAGAAACTACAGAGGATACCAAGCAATCCAGAGCTAGATAATGTCGAGCATTAGTAAATAGAAGTAGAAGTTGAGCAACCCAGTTAATGTCGAACATTAGTAAACCAATGATGTTGAGTTGCTGCATTATTTGTTAAGTCAAAAGATTCACCAGATCAGAAATGAAAAGTTTGTTACATTGAATTTTGTGAATTAGTTAGATGATAAGGATGATGAGTATATGTCACAGAATTTTTTTTAAACCATGCAAACCAATTCAAGGCTAATACTGATGGACTTATCATGAAGTTTTTGGAAGAAACATTTTGGAGGGAAAACAATATCATTCTCTCAGATCAAATCAAATTGATGAGCCTGAAGATTTGAGAGGGAAATGAAGAACAAAACTTCCTTATAAGGAGTTAGAGGTTAGTTATCAAAATAATGAGAGAGTGAGTTGGTCACAAGTGTGGTTGTGCAAAGAAGCCAAGAGAAGGCTAGTGTGAAGTGTCAAAAGAAGAGGACACGATGAGGAGCAAGCACAGATCATCAAGACTCTAAGTTGATCAAGTGACCATAGAGTGCATTGGCACAATGAGTAGAAGAACTCAAGGAGATAGATCTTGAAGGGTGGACAAGCCGTCAGCATTGCAAGAAAGAAAAGCCAAGGAAAGAAAAGAACTGAAGAAGTGATCTGAAATCTACAATGTTAGAGTTGGAATCTTTATTATCTCAAAACCTTTCTAATACTTTCTTAACATTGTATTAAACATTGAAATCCTACATTGCTAGGTTAGCTTAACAGCTAGGTGGATAAGCCTCAAGAAAAGGATAGAAGATCCCCAGGACAAGGATAAGAGATCCTCAGGAGAAGGATAGGAGATCCTTAGGTTAGGGATAAGAGATCCTTTTGAGAAGATGATTGAAAATCCCATGGACTTGGGTGGGCCTAAAAGCTCTGTGTAAATCCTTTAATAGGGTGGCATTCTAAGTTGAATGTTCTTAAGTCCTCTAACAAGGCACACTCCTAACAGGGTGTAGAAATCTTTTAATAGGGTCACATCTGACAATGTGTAAAGCCTCTAATAGGGCAAGCCATCAGAAGTAGTTGAAATCAATTGTGTAGTTATTTTGTGGGTGTCATCCCCACCCCAATTTTACCTTCTTATTCTTGGAGGGTTTTTGGGTCACCAAAATCTTTGTGTTATGTGGTGATACATGTTTACTTTTCATGATTGTTTAATTGCATGATAATTTTATTTTAAAAAAAAATTATATTGGACATTATTGGACCTTGTATAACTAATTCACCCCCCCTCTTAGTTATTCTATAAGAATTCTAACAATTGGTATCAGAGCCCACTGTTGATTTGTTTCAAGGTACTAGAAATAGGAAGAACAAAATGTCCAAGAGAGAAGTTCCCAAGCTAAACAAAGACAACTTTGTTGCATGGCAAAGTCTAATGAAGTTACACCTTGGATCAATAGGTGACTATGCACAAACCTCAATCACAGTTGATCATGTAGACCCTGCAGGACCCCTCACTACAGATGACATGAACAAGAAGAAGGAGAAAAATCAAGCAATGTTAGAGATTTCTTTAGCACTAAAATATGCCAAGTATGATGACATCAAAGAATGTGGTACTACAGATTAGATGTGGAAAACATTATCAAGCATCTATGGAGGAGATGATAATGTGAAGAAAGCCAAAAGAGGGAGCCTAGGAGGAAATTTTGATGACATGAAAATGGAAGAAGGAGAGAATGTTGCTCATTACGGTGCAAGGATGAAAGAAGTGGTAAGTGCCATAAGAAGCCTAGAAGGATAGTTATCAGAAGAAACAGTATATAGCAAATACTTGAGAACTTTGCTTCCTATCTATGCTATAAGAGTATCAACCATCCAAGAGCTAAGGTGTGTACTAGGGAACACATTGTCATTTGAAGGAATAATTGGAAGACTCACTGCCTTTGAGCTATCCAACTTTGACAACTACAAGCCGGAAAACTTTGAATCTACATTCAAAGAAATGACAACAATAAAAGACAACAAGGAGGTGCAAAGAAAGAAAAGAGTGGAAAAGGAAAGTATGTATCTAGTGACAATAGTACTAATGAAGATGATGTAGACCAATTGGAGGCATTACTAGCAAGAAGATTTCATAGAGGAAGAGGAAAATTCAAAGGTAAGTTGCCAATCATTTGTTTTAATTGTAATTGAGTTGGTCACATTGCAGCCAGATGCACAGAAAAGAAAAATTACAAGGATGGAGGCAACCTAAAGAACAAGAAAGAGGAAAACAAGGACTACAGAGGTAAAGGCAAAAGATGCTACATTGTTGAAGAAGACTCTAACGAGAATGATGATGAAGTAGTCTATGTGGCTATGAAAGATGAATCAGATGAAGATGAAGCAACTACCATGGTAACCTACATGAACAAGAATAACAAATGGATCATAGATAGTGGATGCTCTCATCACATGACTGGAGATAAAAGTAAGTTCATTACCTTTATTCAATATGAAGGAAATAGTGTTAAATTTGGTAATAATGCACCATGTCAGATCAAAGGGAAAGGTAGTATCAAGCTTACTAAAAAGATATCATGTGATAATGCATACTATGTTGAAGGCCTAAATTATAACTTGTTAAGTGTCTCACAGTTAGGAAACATAGGATGCAAGGTTGAATTGGAAAATGGAGTTGCTAAGATTTATGATTGTCAAGGAAGTCTAATAAGAAAAGGTGACTAGACTACCTAATTAATTTTTTTTTACCTAGACATGGAAGATGCTTCTTGTCTTATTGTTCAAACTGATGATGTATTGTTATGGCACAAAAGGTTATGTCATGTCAATTTTAACAATCTAATAAGCATCAGCAAAATGAAGAAAGTCAGAGGTCTACCAAAGTTGAAGAAGCCTGATAACACCATGTGCAAACAATGTCAACTAGGGAAGATGACCAAGTCAACTTTCAAAAGCAAGGCTTATACTTCTAATGGAGTATTAGAGCTAGTTCATGCTAACTTGTGTGGTCCTATTGAAGTGCAAAGCTACAAAGGTGACAGATACATAATGCTATTTGTAGATGACTATTCAAGGATGATGATAGTCATGTTCCTAAAACAAAAATTAGATGCATTCCAAATGTTCAAATGGTACTTGGCCAGAGTTGAAAAAGAGACTAGGAAGAGCCTAAAATTTCTTAGATCTGATAGAGGAGGTGAATTTACATCAAGATAATTTGAAGAATTTTGCAATGAAAGAGGAATCGAAAGGTAGACATCAGCACCTAGGACTCCACCTCAAAATGGTATAGCAGAAAGAAGGAATAGATTAGTTATTGACTATGCTAGAACCTTAATGATGGAGAAAAATGTTGCACTCAAGTACTAGAGAGAAGCTGTAAGTACTATAGTTTACACACTCAACAAAGTTCAAGTCAAGAAAGGTACAAATAAACACCTTTTAAATTATGGTATGGTCTTACTCCTAATGTAAAACATTTCAAAATATTTGGATGCAAATGCTATATATATAAAGAGTCTAGAAATGCAAAGTTTGATGCAAAGAGTGAGCAAGGCACATTTCTTGCTTATTCCACTAGAAGCAAAGCTTATAAGTGCTTGAATGTTAACACTATCAAGTAGTAGTAGAAAGCACAAATGTGAAATTTGATGAGCTTGCAGAAGTTCAAAGTGTTTAGGACACCAAGGAAGTAGAAGAATACAAGACCTTTGTATAATTTTATGAAGGTATACCTAATAATGGTGAAGTTGCAACTTAGAATGATAATCAGCAACAAAATCCAATATTTGTCGAGTCATAGATAGTGAATGCCGAACAACATACACATTCAGAAGCTGAGCTGCAAAATATAGAGAATGTTCATTCAAATTTTGAGAACAGTCAACATGAAGGAAATAAAGAAATATCTAATGAAAATACACATGAAGATTCAAATTCTGAAAGAGACAACATGCAAACAAGGAAAGAACTAGTATTGGCAAAGTATGTAAGAAGACATCATCCTACAGATCAAATTATTGGAAACAAAGAGCAAGACCAATCACAAGGAATAGACTCAGAAGTGAGACATGTCTACTCAGCAAAATGGAACCAAAAATAGTTAGTGAAGCCATAAAAGATGATGAATGGTACAATGTTATGAAAGAAGAAATAGAACAAATTGAAAAAGAACAAGACATGGACCTTAGTCTCAAGACTAGCTGACAAGAATGTAATTGGAACCAAGTGGGTGTTTAGAAACAAGTTAGATGAGAATGGTGAAATCACAAGAAACAAGGCAAGACTAGTCTGTAAAGGGTATGCACAAGAAGGACTAGACTATGGAGAAACTTTTGCTCCAGTTGCTAGAATGGAAGGAGCGAGGACTTTACTGGCATATGCATCCTTCAAAGGATTTAAAGTCTATTGAATGGATCTTAAGTTTGCATTTCTGAATGGTATACTTGAAGAGGAAGTCTAAATAGAGAAACCAGAAGAATTTGTAGATGAAAATAACAAAAACAAGGAATGCAAATTACATAAGGATCTATATGGATTAAAGCAAGCCCCTAGAGCTTGTTATGAGAGACTTCACAAGTATCTAGTGCAAATAGGATTTGAAAGAACTGATGATAACAGAAACATGTACATCAAATTAGAAGAAGGTAAGGATATCCTTGTATCTGAAATCTTTGTAGATGACATAATTTTTGGAGGAAAGGAAACACTTTGCAAAATTTTTGCTGACAAAATGAAACATGAGTTTGAAATGTCTATGTTTGGAGAAATCAAGTTCTTTGTTGGATTGCAAGTACATCAAGTAAAACATGGTATATTCATGACACAATCAAAGTACATCAAACAGATACTCAAGACATTTGGATTGGAAGACTCCAAACCTGTCAGCACACCAATGGCAATAGGACATAAGCTATCCAAAAATGATGAATCAACTAAAGTCAATCAAGCAATGTATAGATCCATGATTGAAAAACTACAATATGTTGTACATACTAGACTAGACATAGCATTAGTAGTTGGAATAGTGGCCAGATTCTTTACTAATCCTAGAGAAAATCATCTCATGGAAGTAAAAAGGATAATGAGGTATCTCAAAGCAACTGATGATTTTGGCCTATACTACAAAACAAATGATAACTTTGAGCTCAATGCATACATAGACGCAGATTAGGGAGGCAACATTGATGATAGGAAAAGCACAAGTGGAGGAGCATTATTCTTAGTTAAAAGGCTAGTTACTTGGACTAGCAAGAAATAAACATGCACATCTCAGTCCACTGCAGAAGTAGAATATGTAACAAGAACAATCAATTGCACAAACATTGTGTGGCTCAAACATCTATTGAAAGGAATGAAAGAAGAGGTAACCAATCCTACGATACTGTATTGTGATAATAAAAGTGTTATAAACATATCCAAGAATCCAGTAATGCATGCAAAAACAAAGCATATTGCAATCAAGTATCACTATGTCAGAGAATTGGTGGAAGACAAACAAGTGACAATGAAGTACATTCACACAAAGGAAAAAATTGCAGATATCTTCGCCAAACCATTGGGGGTAAAACCCCTAACTCAAGAAGTGTAAAGCAACAAAGAAGCTACCTTGCATCAATAGAAGTAGATCATTGAAATATCAGAAGAATGATGTAGAGGATGACAACAGGAACAAAAATTCCAAATCAGTCACAAGCATGGTGACAGAGGGAGAAAATGTGAGATGCAAAGCTTATATTTAGCATGTTGAAGATGCTACATCTTTGGAATTAATGTCAGAGAGGGATATGTATGAGAAACTGATCAATAAAAGGTAAGAGGGAGATGTGTGAGAATGTATGAGATCAAAAGTAGACCAAAAAAAGAGGAGATTCAGAAGAGATAAGATACTGATCAACAAGTAGCTATGAAGGATCAAGAATCCAAAAAGAAGAGAGATGAAAGAGGGAGATTCAGAAGAGATAAGATACTGATTAGCAATCAGCTATGAAGGATTGGGAATACAGAGTAAGGATGTAGTAGTTAAGAGGGAGAAGCAGAACAAAGGATTCAGTTTCTATCAACAAAAGAGGGAGACATGATACAAAAAGGAAGATATGTAATGACAACAAGTTTTTTTTATCATGTCTCCCTCTTTTTTTGATAGAAACTGAATCCTTTGTTCTGCTTCTCCCTCTTAATTGTTGCATCCTTACTATGTATTCCTGATCCTTCATAGCTACTTGCTGATCAGTATCTTATCTCTTCTGAATCTCCTTCTTTCATCTCTCTTTTTTTGGATTCCTGATCCTTCATAGCTGCTTGCTGATTAGTATCTTATCTTTTATGAATCTCCCTCCTTCATCTCTCTTTGTTTGGTCTACTTCTGATCTCATACATTCTCATACATCTCCCTCATATAATTTTGGTTGTAACTAAGTTGATCAACTCAATCAATTGATCAATTTGGTTTGCCATCAATGCCAAAGAGGGAGATTTTTGGAAATGATTGAAAAGATCATGAATGAAGAATGATGGAACTGGTAAAGAATTCTTTCAATCATTGTTTTATTATTGATGTCAAACTTGCTACTTGCAAGAATGAAAATTGCTTAAGTGATCCAAATAATATCAATTGGTTGATTGACAAGGAAGAGGCAATCAATTAGATGTAACTAGGGCACCTAGAGAAAGGTTGAAATTATGATGTTTTAATGAAGTATAAAGATCAGCTAAGCCATTGATGAAATAGTGTATTGATGACACACTCTAAGACATAGGGAACGGACACACTAAGACACATCAAAGATGTAAGGTTTAACTAAGTCATTTGTAGAACCTGACTAAGTTCATTTGTAAGTGTCGAGCAAGCTAGTTATTAAAGATGAGCAAGTTCAACTGTAGTGTATGCCGAGCAATCCTTCAAGTGCTAAGCATAAGAAAAAGGTAATGGATGAGAAGAAAATCAAGAATCATTCAGGAACCGAGTGATCTAGAAAATTGTATATGCCGAGTTATACAGAATTCAACATGTGCTTAGTAACTCAAGATCCAATAGGAGCCAAGCACTACGAAGTAAATAGAAGCTAGATGATTCAAGAAAATAATAGAAGCTAAGAAATATAGGAAAGCTTCAGGTACTGAGTAAAGTAGAAACTACAGAGGATTCCAAGCAATCCAGAGCTAGATAGTCTCGAGCATCAGTAAATAGCAGTAGAAGCCAAGCAACCTAGTTAATGTCGAACATTATTAAACTAATGATGTCGAGTTGATGCATTATTTTTTAAGTCAAAAGATTCGCCAAATCAGAAATGATAAATTTGTTACATTGAATTTTTTCAATTAGTTGGATGATAAGGATGATGAGTAGATGTCATAGAATTTAATGTAAACCATGCAAACCAATTCAAGGTGAATACTGATGGACTTATCATGAAGTTTTTGGAATAAACAATTTGGAGGGAAAATAATATCATTCTCTTAGATCAAATCGAATTGATAAGCGGGAAGATTTGAGTAGGAAATGAAGAACAAAACTTCTTTATACAGAGTTACAAGTTAGAGATCAAAATAGTGAGAGAGTGAGTTGGTCTCAAGTGTGGTCGTGTGAAGAAGCCAAGAGAAGGCTAGTGTGAAGTGTCAAAAGAAGAGGACAGAGTGAGGAGTAAGCATAGAGCATCAAGACTCTAAGTTGATCAAGTGACCATAAAGTGCATTGGTACAACGAGTGGGAGAACTCAAGGAGATAGATCTCGAGGCCTGGAAAATTTGTCAGCACTACAAGGAAGAAAAGCCAAGCAAAGAAAAGAATTGAAGAAGTGATCTGAAATCTGCAATGTTAGAGTTGCAATCTTTATCAGGTCAAAACCTTTTTAATACTTTCTTACCATTGTATTAGCATTGAAATCCTACATTGCTAGGTTAGCTTAATAGCTAGGTGGATAAGCCTCAAGAAAAGGATAGAAGATCCCTAGGAGAAGGATAAGAGATACTCAGGAGAAGGATAGGAGATCCTTAGGTGAGGGATAAGAGATCCTTTTGAGAAGGTGATCAAAAATCTCATGGACTTGGGTGGGCCTAACAACACTATGTAAATCCTTTAACAAGGTGGCGTTCTAAGTTGAATGTTCTTAAGTCCTCTAACAAGGCACACTTCTAATAGGGTGTAGAAATCCTTTCATAGGGTCACATCTGACACTGTGTAAATCCTTTAACAGGGAAAACCATAAGAAGTGGTTGAAATCAATTGCGCAATTATTTTGTGTGTGTCATCCCCACCCCAGTTTTACCTTCTTATTCCTAGAGGGTTTTCGGGTCACCAAAATCTTTTTGTTATGTGGTGATGCATGTTTACTTTTCATGATTATTTAATTGCATGATAGTTTTATTAAAGAAAAATTTGTATTGGACATTATTGGACCTTGAATAACTAATTCACCCCCCCTCTCAGTTATTCTAAAAGAATTCTAACATTTAATCCTTTATTTTTAATTTGATTCCCACCTCTTTTGTTGATCAATAATTAATATTCACATATTTATAGGTAAATAATGTAATATTCTTCTTTTTAATAAAAAAATAATATAGATAGTATTAACCAATATACGATACAATGCTCTATGTACATGAAATATAAACTAGGAGACCAGTATTAATGATTTCTAACCAAAAGTATAGTACAATTCTCTATGTACATGAAATAGAAACCATGTGACCAATATAAATTACTTCAACTCTTTAAATTTACTTAAAATGGGATTAAATTGTTTGTTTCTTATAAGATTATTTCTCCTAAAGAAGTGTGATAAATCATAATCCTTCAAAATTTCTATGGCTTCCTATAGAAGTGTAATGAAATACAATCTTTCAAATTTTACATGACTTTAATCATTATCCTCCTTAAGATTAATGCTCACATAAATAATCTTATATTTGGCACAAGGTTCAAATATTTCAAGGTACACATGATTCAATGAGAATTAATTTTTCAAATATGATTTGCACATAGTGACATGTTCATAATGCTAACAACTATGAAAAATTTACAAAGTATATCTAGTACTACATAATTGAATGATTAATTTAATATCTTTTCATGGAGATTGTAGATGTAATAAATCTACAATACGAAGAGAATGGAAACAAACAAAAATGTTCAAAACTTCAATAAACATTTTAACCTATATTTTTTATGATCTAGTAGTATTTAACTATTGAGTTTCTCCTACATCATTATAACAATGAATGTCTAACAATACAAGTTTGAAGTTATCTACATGAAATAAGTTCTCGTGAGGTTTCCTAAATGTTCAAATGTTTACCTTGGATTATGATTTGGTACTTATGGTATGACAACACAAACATTTGTGTCTGAAAAGTTGATTTCATTTTAGGCGATACATGTGCAAATAGTCCTTTTGAAGGATAGAAATGCAACGACTTGACACACTAAATGGTAAAAATGCATGAGAATAAGAATGCCAATGTTTAGATGCTATTTACTTACATGGACTATTAATTGAGGTGAAATCATGTCTTTAAACAATAAAAATGATCAAAAGCAGGTGTAATAAATTGTGACCCTAAAATAAGTGAAATAAAAGAGAAATACAATGTCATTCATAATTAAGTAACTTTTCCAATAGAAAGTTAGTTATTTCAAACTTGAAACCTAATTTATTTTCGTCTAAACTATTTGTATTGACTAAAATATCTTTTAAAAATAGAAATGTAAATTCTTATTGCAAACAAAACAAATTAATATTAAATACTGTAATCTTACAAAAAATAATGCTTAAATTAAAAAAAATAAAAAAATAAAAAATATATATATATATAAACACACACACACACACACACACACACACACACATACATACATACATACATACATACATACATACATGTATGTATGTATATATGTAGATATATATGTATGTATATACATATATACATATATATATATATATATACATACATATATATGTAGATATATATGTATGTATATACATATATATATACATACATATATACATATATGTATATATGTATATACATACATATATATATCTACATATATACATACATATATATATATATATACATACATATATACATATATATATACATCTATGTATATATATACATGTATATATATATATGTCTATATATATATACAAATATATACATATATATATGTACATACATGTACATATCTACATATATATATCTACATACATACATACATACATACATACATACATACATACATACATATGTGTGTGTGTGTACATATACATATAGATATATATATCTATATACATATACATGCATATACATATACATATACATATCTATATACATATACATATACATATACATATACATATACATACACATATACATACACAGACACATACACATACACATACACATACACAATGTGTATGTGTATGTGTATGTGTATGTGTATGTGTATGTGTATGTGTATGTATATATATACATATATATGTATGTATGTATGTATGTATGTATGTAGATACATACATACATACATACATATATATGTATATATATATGTGTGTGTGTGTGTGTGTGTGTGTGTGTGTGTGTGTGTGTCTATATATATATATATATATTAGAATGATAGATTAAAATTTAAAATAATTACTATGCTACTTGACATCTAGATGATGTCAACCTTTTAAAAAGTAAATGATAATTAATAAAAGAGAAATACGAATGAATATTAAAGTTTTCTCTTTTCCACCTTAGCTTCCTTATTTTGTTTATATTTTATTGTATTTAATAGTTCAATTTCCATTTGATTATACCTACTGTATTTATCCATTTCTACAAAACCAAGTTTGCTTAACCCCCTCTCTAACTCCCCCTTCTCGATCAAATTGGATGCCCACTCTGGAAAATATAATTAATTGGACCAGCTCACATGCATATCAAAATTCTTTCTTCCTCCAATGAGCTCCAGCAATACCATTCCAAAACTATAAACATATGATTTGTCCCTCACCTCTAGAATAGTATGCCCTAGTGTTCCTCTTGTAGTTGTCATTGATATGTGATCATCTCCCCTACCACACAGTTTAGCTAGACCAAAATGAGCTACCTTTAGTTTGAACTCTTCATCCAGTAATATTTTGTGGGGTTTTATGTTTAAATAAATGATACGGTTTTCACAATCTTGGTGTAAATAGGCTATGCCTTGAGCTACACCCAAAGCAATTGAATACAACTATGCCCAATTTAGGATTGGTACCTTGTCTTTCCCTATAAATATAAACTTGTCTAGAGATCCATTAGCCATATACTCATATACCAATGCATTTATGTGTTCTTCATAGAAATATTCTATCATACCAACCAAATGAACATGATGGATCCTTTTGATGGTCGCTACTTCATTCATGAATTGATCCTTACTATGTCTTGACTGATCAAGCATTTTTACCACCACCAAGTAGCCACTTGGTAGCTTTCCTTTGTAAACCATGTTAAAACATCCTTCTCCTAGTTTTTGTGAAAAGCTATTAGTGATCTACATAAGCTAAGAGTATGAACATATGCATGGTATTTGATGGACATCATCATGCAAGATTATCTCTACACTAGATAGATCAAGTTTCAACCTCCTCCTTTGATTAACAAATAGAAGCAATAATCCTATCAGTAACAATACATTGGTTCCAATGGCCACACTTGATTAAAAAGCTTACATTGATGAAATACAAATATTCAAAGAAAAGGATATATAAATGAGTAAATACAAATAAAAAAGAGATATGTGTTTGCAATGATAGAAGTTTTAGTCTTTGAGTTGTCCAAAACGCCTCAATCCATAAGAATTGATAGTGATGAAAGCTATATTAATATAATAATAAATTTTAATGCCCTTTGTGCACTACTATTATTTTATATCATTATAGTGGACCTTTCTTTTTTTGAGAAACCCCACGATGTTAATTTATTGATATATTGTCTTCTAAACAATTAAAACAAGAGCTTTAGGAGAGCTTGAGTCCCTGCTTTGTGCAAGTGTCAATGAGATATTTCTAGAATTTTTAATGATATTCATTTTTATTCTCACTAAACATACAAAAATAAGAGAAATAGTACAAAATATCAATAAATAGAACCAATTTGACAATCTTGCTAATGCGATCATTGATATAAAAACTAAATTTTAAATTATGTAGAAATGTAAGATAAAATGTAATTGTGATTTAGGTCATGAAACTAAATCTATATCGATGAAAAATATTAAATTAAAATGACAATTTTAGAGGTTTATTAGTAAAAATAAACTAGAAAAAGTTCTTGTGAAAAAGCATTTAAAAAATTACATGAAAAGATATTTTAAAATAATTAATATCACAATTTTTGAAATCAAAACTTATACCATATAAAATTTAAATTTAGATTGTTGTTTCTTTAAAATAAATTTTATATCATCATTCTTAAATTGAATTAGATAATTATAATATCTTTAAAAATAAATTTATATTTAAAAAGTATAAAAAATTAAGATTTTAAATAACGTGTATTTTTGTTTTGAAGATAATAATAATTTAAAACATTTTATATCCTTTCTTTAAAAAGAACCTAAAAGTTAACAACTACATAATCCTAATAGGGTGCACTTACAATATATTCTATTCAAAAAAAACTTATCAAAACCTATCTTCTCATCTTTAAATGCATACGCAAGAATGTAATGAAAGGTTGGCATATTTTAATTAGTGCAAAATATGGATCAATTCAAAATACACACTTAAAAGTTTAAGCTTGTAATATAAATCTAATAAGTAAAAAGGCAAAGTCTAACTGTTAGATTTTATTTTTTTCTGAAATTTACAACAATGAATTGAAGTTGGTAGACTGTTTGAATAAGCAACCCCAATTGCTGAAGTGACTGCCTTGTCTTATAATTTTGATCTCACAATAAATAGTTTCAGCTGTAGTAATTGAAAACTAGTGAATTGTGGCTGTACTGATGTGACAACGTAATTATTTTTGCTTTATTTTTGGTTTTTCTAATATTTAAAAAAAAAAATTAAACCTAGAAAAATAGGCTGAAGCCAATGAAAAAATAGTAATTACTTTTTATAAATTTAATTTATAAATAATTATATCCAAACTTTAGACTTTTCAAGCATATGTTCAATGATAATTAATTGAGGGAGGTCAAATGAAAACATTAGTTCACTATTAGGCAGGGACTAATAATGAACAATTCATAAGATATCTACGTTTAAATGATAGATCAATTGATATAATGTAATAGATGATTTTTTTCTTAAACTTAAGAAAAAGAAATACTCGAGGTAACTATTCCAGAGCATATTTGTCCTTGTGTATAAATTATGGAGATTAACAAGAAAGGGATACTTACCTATACCAGTAGCATATATAGTAGTATTAAACAAACTTGCATGGTCAGAATTACCTACGATGGCATAGACTATGTTTAGCATTATGCTTAGGAAATATAGAAGAATTAAAATGAACAAAAAAATCGTTCTCTAGAAATAATAAAAATGTCGACACTAACTATATAGACTAGGGATCAGTTACGACTCTTACCAGGTTTCCGTGATTTGCAACTCAACTGCGTCGAATTAGCGGTGTCGTAAATGCTAAGCTCTTCCTTTGACTCGCAATGCTCACAACCTTCACTGAAATTCTATTTTATTTTGAATCCGTCATATATACTTCGAAAGATCGGTCGATTACTTATGTCGAATTTGTGAATATGTAGCTGCACTAATGATTTACAATACGTAGCCAGACTAAAGGTTCAATGGTACCAACTACTATTGCATTCCAAACTTATACACTTGATCAGTGGCACTGGCCGACAGGCACTCTCTGATATCTTCTCTGCATAGACTTATATTCATATATCCATCAGAAATGCGAAAGTGAGGGCTAGACCACAATTTCATTGTACGATTACTGGTCGACGGGTTGCAAACATCTCCTCACATATTTCTATCAACTATTGTAATGGGATAGGCAAGATACTGTTTTGGGTGGCGATGAAAAGGATTCACTATATAGTACTGGTAGCCACTAATGTTAATTAGAGGCATTTTCACTTTACCATCGTACTCCAGTTGAAGAGCAGGGTCACCGCAGCCGCTCTTCTTTTCTCTGAAGGGATATCCGATGGTTTGATTCCCACATTCATAGACTTCTGGACAAGCTGGGGATGCAGGAACGAGGCACATGAATAAGACTACTGCCAACACAAGAGAAGGTAATTGCTCAGAATCGTAACGAAGGGGCAGTCCCTCCATTTTCATTTTCGTTACAAATGTGAGAAAGTGATCGAGTTATAAAAGGGGAACATGAATGGCAGGTAGATAGCAGAGAAAGAAATGGAAGAAGTCAAGTAAAAGATGAGGGGTTGCAAGCTTTGAGTTTAATAATGGAGGCTGGAATGGTTGATCTCTCGGGAAGTCCCCATGCTTCATCCTTGTGAGCATCACCTAGATCCAATGAGTGTTAAGTGTTCCATTTATTCTCATAAGAGATAGATTCATGATGAACCACTACTTATGAAACATAGGTCAATAAGTTTGAATCAAAATCACATTGTTAAATCCTCATAGCAATATCACAGAACTCCCGTAGTCAATACGCAAATTTGAAATGAAAGGAAATGGCCGCGGTGTATAGCGGGTGGGCTGAAATGCTGAAAAATACGATAGATGAAGCGGCGGTCCTTCCATTTTCATCATACCTATTCAACGGGAAGCAATTGAGTTGAGGAGAGCATTAATGACAGTTGAATGGCAAAGAAACGAAGCGAGAGAAGGCGAGAAAAATAAAGAGGCGCGAGTTAAAACTTCAGCAAAAAATAACGTAAGACATGCGCTAATTAGACTTGCTCTCTTTACTTGTATTTAAGAATTCAGTACGTACCATTGAGCCTTGCTGTCACTCGGTTACGCTTTATTTGACGCGTGAAAGTCGCGTATGACGACAAACACATTTGAATTCCACGAAAGGGCAAGTTCGACACAATGAGAGATTTTAAGTTTGAAAATAATAATTAATTTGACGTACAGTCGACGGTCGCAGATCCATGGAAATTCTGGTGAATATCGCACAAGATCCGTGGAAATATGAATAGTGGGTTCTAGGGGTTACCCTTAATTTGCATTGTTGTCGAAGGAGATTCCTCCATTTTGTATCCTCCATCCACGAAAAAAATGGTTTTGCCGCTGATTATTCTTATTGGACCGATTAAACATCACATTATAAAGTGTGATTGTAAGGTTAAGAATGTTAAATAGCTAAAGTTTACTTTTCCTAAAAAAAAATTTAAGTATGGTGCTTAAGGGTAATCATTATTTTAGTCAAGCTTATGACAAAATGCACTTCTCTCCTTAAAAAATAACATGATGCATACATACCATTCATCTTAGGTATTACAAATGGAGAAGACCAAGTATGGATGATGTGTTTGGGCATTACAAATGGAGGAAACCAAATATGGATGACATGTGTTTGTGAAGAGACTAGACTACATATTCATACAAAGAGAAACTCTTAACTGATAAATTTTGGATTTTTTGTTTACAAAAATTGTCAAGCTCTTTGCACTTCATTTCGCATTTTTGTTTCTAACTTCTCACTTATTTAATCGCATCACATATGGAATGCATATTAAATATTATTAAATATCATTTGGTTTTGAAAGACACACCCTAACATTGGGTTTTAAAAATAAACTCTTTTACATTATTAATGGAGGAAACCAAGTATGGATGACATGTGTTTGTGAAGAGACTAGACTACATATTCGTACAAAGAGAAACTCTTAACTAATAAATTTTGGATTTTTTGTTTACAAAAATTTTCAAGCTCTTTGCACTTCATTTCGCATTTTTGTTTCTAACTTCTCACTTATTTAATTGCATCACATATGGAATGCATATTAAATATTATTAAATATCATTTGATTTTGAAAGACACACCCTAACATTGGGTTTTAAAAATAAACTCTTTTACATTATTAAATATTATATTTTAAAATGAAGAATATTTTGAGGTCTTTTTAATTCTTTCATATAGGATATTTATTATATATTTATTTTATAAATATTTTATTAATAATTATATTATTATTAAATATCTTTTTAAATTATTATTATTTTATATTATTTCAGTTTTATTAAAATAAGTAGATTTTTGAAATCTAGAAATTTTTAAATATAACAAGCTTATAAATGTTTTTGAGTGTTACTGTTATTTTTCTTATTTTAAAAATATTAACTCCAAGTTTTTAATTCATTATAGATTAAATTAATTATCTGCAATGTAGTTTTTCTATGATTTTATATAATATTTTCTTTTATTGTAACAAGTCAATGTCTAGGTTAATTGTTATTATTAATTGTTGTAATTAATTATATTATGCATTAAATTCAAGTAGATTCGAATTCAAGACCTTCTACATGAGAGACTCACAAGTTAGTTAGCCATTTTGGCCTTCTCTATCACTCTTGCTAAGACCCTATCTCTATCTCCCCCACCTCATACCCCACCCTCTTCTATAAGTGGGAAGTTGTTGTTGTTACTATTATTATTATAAAGATTATTGTTCAAAACTATTGTGGTTAGGGAACGCAAACTAGTCCATTCTTAAGGCTATGTCATTAGTTGGATTATGGCTTAATATTTAGCTTAGGGTTAGACTAAGAGTTGTGAATAGGGTTTAGGGTTAAAATTATGGTTAGGGTAAGGAAATAGATCATTATTACTATTATTTTTACGGTTAGGTTTTACAATTTGATCTTGTTTAGGATTAGGATTATGGTTTGGATTACACTTGAATGTTTGTGCTAAGGTTCAAGGTTAAGATTTTTGGTAATGAAATATGACTTTTCTTCTTAATTGAAAGGTTTTCTATATTTATGTGATAGTTGTTACACAACTGTTATGAAGCTAATTTATCTTTAATACTTCTTTCAAAGTTCATAGTTTTGTTAAGAACTAGTCCCTTTTATATAACATATCAAGACTTCTCATGATTATTGTTTGAATAAGTATTTACTTATTTATAGCTTTGTAGGTGCCTAGAGCCCTATAGAACATGACAGTGTTCTTGCCAAGTTATTAGGTGTTCTTGTATCATCCTTGTAAAAACTTTCCTACTCTTCTTTACTAACCATTTACAATAAAACAAAGTGTCACTTCATTAATTCCGTTGTTGAATTGTACAGGAAGCTAAATCATTCTTTGTAGACCTCAAGAGTTTGTGTTTACTTGAACCTATTGTCTTCAAGAATAATCAACTAATGGAATTTTTATTTTTAATATAGAGTTTGTGAATATCTCTATTAAAAATTGATACACTACAATGAACTAAACTCTTAAATTAGTTTGATTAATATCTTTGTGAAAGATTTAATCCTTGCCAATTAATCTAATATTCTAATTGTTCCTACAATCTATCATTGTCTTGAAATATTATAAGGGAAGAAATGATAAATTATTACTACCCATTATCAATCCACTTTTTACATAGCCTATGAAAAATCAACATGCATACAAACACAATATAACCATATTTTATAGGTCGATTAACACTTGGCCTCAAAGCATATGGAATAGATGTTATGAAGCTACCACATAGAGTTGGAAATGTTGGAAACCATCTCATCTACCTGCATGCTTGAGTTAATACTCGTTCATTTCATTGAAAATAATCATTACTAGTGGTGATTGTAGTCTTAGAAATTTGTACTACATTTTTGCAATGTAACTACCATGGAGGGGATCATGTGTTAGGTTTTGTCCATAAAATAGGGATAAAAATAATAAATAAAGCTAAAATAGATGCAAGGTACACACATAAATATCTTAGGAAAAAACCCTTCTAGAATTAAGGGGAAAGGCCATCCACAACAACAAAGAAATACAACTCTTTGAATTTATGTGGCTTACCACATCTTGAATGAGACATCTTTATATTTAATATTACAATTATCATTAGTGTCCTTCTTAAGTGAAGGTGTCTATAATGGAATTAGCATCCAAAGATAAAGATAACTATCATGTACCTACAAACTCCAACATTCCCTCTTAGTGAGAGAGAAATCTATAGATGTGAAGTCACACAAGGCTTTAACCAAAATGTCAATGATAAAATCTAATCACATGGATCCTATAAATATTAATGAAATCACTCAACTTGAAAATTTTGTGATAAATAGAACTCTATTCTCTTATCACTCTAAGAGAACAATTTACTCATGGAATCACTCGGCATGATAGACTTGTAAGAATCCTAGCTAAGCCTTTAATCATAGGTCTTAACACATGAACTATCATGGAATTAGTCAACATGACAACTAATTCCCATTACATATTCTCTCTAGATGTGATTTTATCTTGGATTTTCTCCACATGATGATCATTCCTAGAGAGAAAGAGTTGTTATAGATGATTGTTACAATCTTATTTATTTATGTGAATACAAATAGGCATAACAAAAATAAGATTTAGTTATGTTTAAATATCAAAATCTACAAATACCACGAGAATTACAAACATATCTAAGAATTAAAGGGGATTCTAGAGGAACCCCCTCTTAATTATGAAGCCAAATCTCCCTCTATACCTCAACATTTTTCTCTGGTACTATAAACCTTATCTTGTTACATCTGACAATCAATAGAAATTAGTCATAACATCAACTATAATAGAGATCAATAACCATACACTATATAATATGATCAATACTCAAAATAAATTTCTTATCTCTTTAAAATATTCCACCAAAAAAATTCCATTCAATTTGAAATATCATTCTCTCATCAAGTCTATGAGGTAATTTATGGACCATACAATTGAAAGCAACAACACAAGTGTCACACTATAGCTAGATGCCAATCACATATTTTCAGAGATTCACAATATCAAATGTCTTCATTACCAATAATAAAGCTATAAATAGTTGCATCACTTTCACTAGAACTTCCATCACCAGGCAATCCTTCTATATTAAATTCTTTATAAAGCGCCTCATTCTATTGAATAGCCATAACCTTTCTCTTTCTTAGGGATTTCCTCAATTCTTCTCTTACTACTTCAAGTTTTTGTAGTATGAGTTGGATGTCAATCATTTGATTTCCAATAACATTTCCAAATTTCTAAGCCTCCATCTCCAAGATCTCAACTCTTAAGTTGTCAAACTTCTTTCGAGAGAACTTTTCTCTGATACTAATTGTTGGAAGTTTATTGGGAAAATAAGATGCTAAGAGGGAGGGGGGTGAATCAAGATCTATATAACTTTTATCCTTCAAAAAATGTTGAATGTATTCACCATATTAACCATCTCATATCTAGATTATGCATAACATAACTTGAAATATCAAATGTTGAAATAAATCTAACTAAGTATCACATCCATGAAATGTAAACACACAAAGATTTTGGTTACTCATAAACCCTCCAAGGTCAAGGTAAAATTGGTGTGGGGATGACACTCACAAATCTTCACTACTATAGTAACACAGTTATTTTATTAGGACTACAAATTTGTTCACTTCTAATGATGTACCTTATGAGGGGCCTACTTTGTTAAGGTATTTATAAGACTATTAGGTCTATCTTGATTAAAAGATTTAAAAATTACAATGATGTAAGGACTCTATTAAGAGATTTGCGCTAATTTATTTTTTCAAAACTGATTCAGTCCTTGATGCTTTGGTTTGCACTTACAATACTAATTATAGATCCCCTCCTTCAAATCTCTGATATGATATATCTTTATTTCATCCTTCACTACTTCATTATCTTGCTAAACTTTGTTACTTTACAACTTTCCCTTGAAGCCTCAAAAACCTAACTCCTTCACATAATATTTTGCTTCCTTCATCTCATCTTTTAAAATAGGATTTGGATATGCCTATTTAAAGACATATGTAGAGTCTTCTAGACATTTGAGCCCTTTTTGCCTCTTCATTTGATTGGTTGTCCTCCCTTCATAGGGATTAATGATCCACATCAAAAAGCATAACGATCGTTCTAACAAACTCTATGATCATTAAATCTTATTTATATGTCAACTCATTGAAATGGTTTACCTAAAAGTTTATACTATTTTAGACATTTTTGTTCACTATAATGCCTACCCCTACTTGAATTTTCTCTTTTATTGCAAGATTCTTTTAGGCCATTATTATGATTATGTTTTATGATTAGTGGTACTTGATTACTAGATTAGATTAGATGTATTTCATAATCAGTTTATATATGTGATGATTTACTAATTATTTCAAGTGTTTATGATTTTTTCTATGACAATATATGTATATTTAAGGACTTTTAGTTACTTCATGATGTTAGTCAGTTGAACGATTTATATGCAATTCCTATGGTTACTTACCCCATACTTGCATGTTTATGGTGTACGTGTACATTATCTTTATGTTTTACATTTATGGTGTGGTTGAGGAAGGGAGTCATATTTACTTACTAGTCAGGATCTACACGATGTACCACTTCCTACCTTTGCTTGTTTAGTTTAGAATATATGCATTTGCGCATGCATTGATTTTATGCAAATTGTAGGTATTGGGTATCGACTTCCCTGCATTGCTAGGATGAGCATGCCCTATCACAATATTTCAATGGTATAAGTCAGGAGATAACTCTTGAATCCAAATACTAACCTTTCCAAATTTTTCAAGTGATGTAAATTCATGATTTTGGCCCTATAGTTTGATTTAGTGTTCAATAATTTATGATGGGATTTTGTATTTGGTTTTGTGGATTTGCAATATTTTTTTGTTATAGTTAAATCAAATTAAAAGATAATTTAACGATTGAATTTAATGGAAATTTGATGCAGGAGCATCCAGAGCTATAAGGGCAATCTTGTGTCACCCAAAAAAAATACTTAGACTTAGTTTCTGTTTCATGTGTTTTGATTTTTGGATACCCATTTGGGTCAAATAAAGGTTCCAACTCTCATAGTTCCATTATCAGTGTGTTTGAAAATCTCAAAAAAATAGGAGCATGTAATTCAGCCATCATTTTGGTAAACTAGAAGGTGTGAATTGGCCAGATGAATGTAATCATGATTTAGAGCATTCCAAAAAATGAATCAGGTCAATAGGCCCCACGGTTTGAAAGTTATTGCAGTTTTTTGGGTTTTGGAGACCTCCTCAGAATGCTTCAAAGTCAGGTTAGGGGCATTAAATTACCTTGAAAAGGGCCAAAAAATGGGGGATGAGCGAAGCTTTCCATAGGGCTATAGAGCACTTCGAGAGATTTCTAGAAATGTAAACGGTTCGTCAATCGGAGCTACGGTTCAAAAGTTATGCCTCCCAGAATTTCGATTACCATTTCTGGATTCTTCTAGATTTGTGCCAACTTCTACCACAGCTTTCAAAACCTTCTATTTGGTCAGTGGATGCCTACTAGCACTTTCTAGAATGTACTCCTAATCCTTAACCCTCCAAGGTCTATTGAAGGAGATTTCTAGCATTGTAAAAGGTAGTTCAGAGTGGAGTTTGAGAGGAGGTACTGAAAGGAGAAATTATCTCTAGATTTATGCTATTGTAAGCCCTTAGGGCATGTTTTGAAGTTTATTTTCTCTGTACTATTTGTACTAGCTTATTTCTTAGTTAATACAATTTCCCTTTTCTGTTGTGTCTATTCTGTTCTTGGGTTGTGTCCCCATCAAAATTTTATAAGGTAAATTCAATATATAATTATATTTAATTAATTGAGAAATTAATTAAATAAAATAATTATATTTAATTAATTGAGAAATTAATTAAATAAAATTATTATATTTAAATATTTTATCAAAGTTCTAATTTTGACATTTTATATTTAATTAATTTAATAATAATTTATTTACGAGTTTATTTTAATAATAAACTCTAAATAACATTATTAGTTAAATTAATAAATATTATATTAAAAACATCTCACAAATTAATAAGAGAGAGTAAACAATTATTTAATAAAGTTTATTTTAATTAAATTGCATAAAGCATATGCTTGAAATTAAAATATAGTAAATAAATTAAAGGGAGAAAGAAAATTAATTTAATAAACATATTTTAAATTACTGAAAGTGTGCATAAAGATGTAAAAGATAATAAGATATTAAAAGAGATTGATCAATGAGTTCCCTCGTGTGAATGCACAATTAGAGCCCAAAATTAGGGGAGAACTCTTTATCAAAGATCTAGAGCTCATTTTGCAAAAATTGGGGATTTTGGAGAAGCAATTTTTAGGGAATGAAGTTTTCAGAGGAAAGGGATTTTCTCGCATTCTTTGTGCAATTGCATGTTTATGGGTTAGCATCAGATTCAAGTAGAATCTAGTCTTAAATTTTGCAATAGTTTCAATTTTACAATTTTCTATCTTATTCATGTCAGGATAGAACAGTTCTCAGATAGTTGTTGATTTGTTTGATTTCTTTAATGAAGCCCTATTGTGCATCAAAGTTTATTTTCATTTCAAAGTTATCTATGTTTGAGGAATGGAATTTTTGGAAAACCCTCATGCTTGTAAATTTTAACCAGTTGGGTTTTTGTTTAAAATCAAAATTTAGAATGTAAACTTGATTAGTTTATTTGGATTTCCTTATTAGAGTATTGTTCTCTCTCTCTCTCTCTCACCCACACACACACACACACACATATAATAATTGTGGTGGGTGAGGCCACCACCCTGCACCCACCTTTTCTCCCATTTCCTCCATTGCCAACAACAATGTGATCGTCGATAGCAGGTCTGTTGCCAACACATACTTGTTACAACGACAGTAGGGTTGCACATGGTAGTGGCTTGTGGGCTTTCTTTGTTAGTTGATGTGCTTTAAAACCTTTTTTTTGAAAAGTAATTTCTAATTTAATTTAATTTTTAGTTTATTTAAATTTTATTAATAATTTTATTATTATGTTAATTAAAATTAATAAATGTATTAATTATTAAATGTTTCAAATATATTAAATTGTATTATTATTAAATATTAAATGTTATTTAATAATAATATTATTTATTATTATTATTAAATTAATAATTATTCCATTAGTAAATTAATATATATCATTTTATTGATAAATCAATAATTATTATGTATTAATAATGTTATGATTATCGAGTTAATTTTTAATAATATTCAAATAAAGGTTTTAATTAATTTATAATTAAAATGTATGTGTGCAATTTTATTGTGAATTTGTAAATTAGGTGATGGTTATCTTTAGTAAACTTAGATTTTATCTGGCAGTTTAATTTAGATATGAAAATGATTTATGAGTATTAAAAAAGATTTGAAAAGTAAATTTGATAATTGAAACGTTGATTGTATATCGAATCTTTGTATTTTGAAAACAAATTGAACTATGATAACTATATTTAAACACCTTGGTATGTTTTTTTGAGTGTTGAGACTTGGGTAGACTTGAGAACTTTAGTGAGTCAATAATACATAAAAATGAAAATGAAAACTTGGAAACCTACAATGAAATTTTAAACTTGTGTATTTTCCAAAACCTAATGAATTATGAAAAGTTACTATTTCATGTGCTTTATGTGGGGTTTGATTTACTAATGTTGGGTTTTAGGGTTGACTTTAAAGCTTTGACTAGTTAGGATGTTTACTAGAAGCTTGGGGGTTTGTTTTGTGATGTCATGATGATGTTTCTATACGATCTTTTCTACCCAAACTTGGTGATGTATCACATGTTTCTATAATGAGTTCATCTAATGATGATTATTGCTTTCCAATGTTCTTGTGTGAAACTAAGGTGGATGGTGTTTATTTCTTGATATAACCTTTGAGTCTTTGATCAGTTATCTTTGGATTGCTTCCTAGTTTCTTATATAGGACTGAGGTGATTATGTGATTTGGTCTTGGTGATTTCATGTTATGACATGGATTTGGTTTATGTTTACTCGATTTTGGATCAATCCTATTAGGATGATCGTATTGGTGGAATTTTTTATTATGACCAATGTTATTTACAATATCTTCTAGTTGCTTGTTTAAGAACTAATGTGTGGTTTATGGTCATTTGTGATCATTTTCTTTTTCTGAGCTTAAGGTAGGTTTTTTATATGTTGTGTTGGGAAGTGGCTTGCAATGGAGGTTGAGACCCTAAAGAGGCTGACGAGTAACCCATTGTGGGTTATTTTAATAAGTGATAAAATTTCATTAAATGGGTTTAAAATGAATTAATAAGATATTAGTGCCACAAAAATTCACTAAGGCTTCTAGAGTATTAAAAGACTACCTTGGTAACCTTAGAGCTAACTTGTTAGTATGCCTTGTCTATACGAAAGGATACTAATGTCGCATAGAGGCACTAGGGGTTCCAAAGTATTAAAAGACTACCATGGTAACCTTAGAGTTGGCTCATGTGATGATACTTTCCCACTTGCATAGAAGATTTCCTATGTGTCTGTGTTGCCTCTGGGTTTAGTTGATACTTGTGTAGGTATCCTTTGAGATAGTTTGCTTTTAGGTGATTCTTTGAACCTAGATTTTGGTTTTGACTTTTGAGTTTGTTATCCTATTAGGGACTTGAGACTATCTCCTTAGTGTGGTGGGAATGGGCCATTTAGGTTCCACGAGGTTGGATGGTAGTGAATTTTCTTATATCATTGAGATCCGACTATTGGATGTCATGGCTAGAGTTCTATGTTCTAGATTTCCTTTCATTCTATTCTTGTGTACTATGATGGATGGTTATACCTATTGTATCATATTTTATTTCATGGATCTTAAAAAGATGATGTAATCTATTTTATTATGTATATTCTTTTAACCTTCCATACACCGTTACTTGTATAGTAGATGATTGTGCATTCTAATTATTGTCAACTAGCATCTTGTAATTGTATATTATTTAAATAGGTTTGTACTTTTAATTATTATTTAATATGGATGTGTTATATATTGGTTTTAATATTAATTAAACATAAATGTGATTCAATATCATGGGACCCTTAAGAATTGTAATCTATTTTATGGTAATTGTTTGTGTGTATGTTATTGCTTCCACTATATTATATATGTTGTTGTTAAATTATTATCCTTTAAAACAAAAAATGTTTGGCAAACTTAGTTTCAAAACTTTAGGTTAATTTATTTTGGGTTCCAAAGCAAGGCATTACATTCACTCTGTCTTACTCAAAACATATTGTTTCTTATTCTTGGTTCTAACTATTCTTCTTTTTGTTTCTCAGCCTTATCTAGCTCAACTCCTTCTGTATGACTTGACATCTATATTCTTTTTCTGCTTAACATTTGATGAAGAGACTTATATGGAAGTACTTAGTGATGAAAGACTTGGTCAGCTCCTATAGAGCTCGACATACATATGATTATTTATAAGTCTTTGAAAGACTCAACGTATATAGAGTAACTTGTAGTGATAAGTAATTCCCACCTTCCTATCATCCACAACTATGATGCCATCCCCTTGTTCCACTTCCATGCCATCTCAATCTTGGGTGGGATGGATCTCACCACCACCCCCCTCTATATCTTGCCCTTGATTGCTTGGATTTGGAACTGGTGGAAAAATCCCTTAATAGTCATTGTGCTCTATAGGAGGATGTTGCTATCCTAGCAAATTTTTGCTCCATCCCTGACGACTGCACCTGCTTGCGTCCCAAACCCTTGACTCTCTCCTCAAGTGATGCCACTTCATCGATGTACCCTAAACCAAATTAGCTTGGGGTTGTTGTATGTCCAAAGATTCCTATGGAATCTAATACAAAACTTACATTCTCCTTAGGTACGATTGGACCCTAAATTTCACTCCCAAATTTGATGGTGGATTTGATCTCCTTGGGTTTTACCCTTATCCTTATTGGAAAGCTTTTCTCTTTCTAGGCCACGATGGACATGGTTTGAAAATGGTGCTCTACTAAATGGAAACTAATGGGTTTTTTTCCATCTCTATGATGGCAGGTGCCCTTTTCCTATTTAGGTTCATGTAAACTATGTTGGACAAAAATTTAATCCTAGCTAGGTCTTAGAGCTATCTAAAACACCATCTGATGATGGCTAAGTGAAATCTAGGATTCAATCCAAAAGGTGATCTATTCAGATCCACGCCAGTTTGGATATGCCTCCCCAAGCTTCCCTTGGAGTATTGGGATGAGTGTGTTTCTAGGTGGATTGGTAACTCCTTTGGGCAGTTCGCAAAAGTGGACTCGATGATTTGCTCAAAGATTAAGCTTGGCTTTCCCAGGATCTATATTAATGGGGTACCTAGTTGCAACCACTAGCTTATGAGAATGCTACCACCTTCTACTAGAATTGTAACAACTTTGGACATCTTTTTGTTGATTTCCCAACAAGTGAGAAACTCAAGAACAAGGTCTTAATCCCAAGTGTTGAGGTGGTATAAACCTTGAAAACAATTGAAATGGATGCTACCCTTGAAGCCCTAGAAAGTAGGAAACCACTTGGTTTGGGGGATGCCCAGATAAATGAAACCCCCAATGTTGAGGGGAAAACTAGAATCCTTTTGAAAGACCAAGTCAAGAGGCAAGGAGAGGAGAACACAAGTAAGCTATTTGAGGCTTTGGAGATGATTATGCATGAAGAGGGAGAAATTTTGGATATCCAAACCTTGGAGATAATGAAACCTAGTGAGGGGTTGTTGGGAAATGATATGGATTTGATGGGAGAAAGGAATTCATTCAATCCACTCCCTAATGTGGGAGCTAGTTCACTATTTGAAAATGGAACCCTTGTGGTTTACCTACTAGGCATTATTGAATTTCTTTCACCAACTTCAAGCTACCTAAATATTTTTAACAAGGATTTTGAATTGACTACCCCAAAAAGGAAGAATAGAGGAGGGAATAAAGTGGATGCCAGATTTGATGAGAGGGTTGGTCAACCTTTGACTAGGATCATTCATCAAAAGGGAACAAAAAAGAATATTTCTCAGGGAAAATAGAGAACCTCGAAGGAATCCTAGAGCTGTAAAAGATGAAAGTCATATCCTGCAATGTGAGAGGGTTGAATAATCCTAGGAAATAGTACAAAATCAAACAAAAGATCATTGAAATCAAGGTTGATTTGGTTCTTTTCTAGGAAGTTAAAATGACCACACAGGTCTTCTCGAGAGTGGCTAGTTATGTCAGGCTAGATGCTAGCTACACTTATTGTAAGGCTAATGGTGTTTCTCGAGGGATTGCCATGATGTGGAACCCTAATAAGGAATTGGGAGTGGATATAGCTTCCAACACCTATTTTTTTGCCACTAATTTCACCAACTAGAATGGCAGCTAGTCTGTTTTCAATTTTTATGCCCCTAATACTCATAATGTTAGGATTGCTATTTTAGATGAGGCCATCTTTGTGGCTAATTCCATAAGACTAGGAAAAGATGGGGGGACTAGATGACTTCTCAGATAGTATGCAGGAGTTACATGATTTCTTGAGAAGAAATGATCTGATTGATATCGACCTCTAGGGCTTGGCATTCATCTCATCTAACAAAATACTTGCAAAAAACTTGATCCAAGTTAGGCTTGATAGGGCCCATACAAAGTCTAACCAGATGATGAACTTTCAGATACAATATTTTGTGGCACTTGCATAATGATTTCAAAGACTATATTGCTTGTTGGTGGAAGCACCCAGTGGAAGGTATGACCATATTTCAAGTTTCCAGAAAATTGAAGAGAATGCATAAGGAGGTTAAGGTTCGGTACACATCGTCATTTGGGAGTTTAGCCAAAGAAAAGAAGGATACAAAAAACAAGATGGTTGAGCTCTAAAATAAAATCATAGTGGAGCCCGAGTGGTAGAATAGTAGGAAAAGAGGGAGTGCTGACATAAATGAAACTCCCTCCTGAATAACGAGGAAGTCTTTTGGAAAAAGAGATAGAATGGCTAGAGGAGGGAGACAAAAACATGATGTTCTTCCATAGATCAGCCTCAAAGAGAAAAAAGAGAAACATTATAAACTTGTTAGAGGATGATAATAATGAGGAGGTCACTAATATGGACCAAATAGAAGAAAGAGTCAACACATATTTCTAGGAAATGTATAATCCCCCAATGGCCCAAAGTGACAATAACTTACAGAGTGATATCCTATGGACCTTCCAATGTGTGATTGATGACTAGATGAATGAGGAGATCATGTGTAAGGTCAAAGAGGTAGAAGTTAGAGTGGTTATTTTCAGTATGAATCAATAGAAAGCCCTTGGCCCTAATGGATTCCACCCTACCTTCTTCTAGGTTTTTGGGGACATTGTTAAGTATGCCATTGTTCATGCTATAGTGGACTTTATCAAAATGAGGAAGCTACTAAAGGAGCTCAATCAAACCTTCATTATTCTCATTCCTAAGAGAGAGGACCCCCAATGGATGGAAGACTTTTGACCCATTAGCCTTTGTAATACTATCTACAAGATCTTTGCTAAAGTTATTATGAATCACCTCAAGCCCCTCTTGGACAAAATTATTAGTCCTCATTAGAATGGCTTTGTTCCTAGGAGACAAATTTTGGATGTGGTCATAAGTACCCATGAGGTGATACACTCAATGGAAAAATCTAGAAACCCAAGTATGGTCCTTAAACTTTATATTGCTTAAGCCTATGATAAGGTCAAGGGTGACTTCTTGTTTGCCATTCTCACTAAACTTGGCTTTAATGAGAAGGTCCTAAGAATTATCGAGAATGATGTGACTTTTGTTACCTTCTCAATGATTGTGAATGGTGCCTTGGGTAACTTCTTCTCTTCTTCTCAAGGCCTTCATCAAAGTGATCCATATCCCCTTGTGTCTTTATTGTTGTAGTAGAAGTATTAAGTAGAAATCTAATCTATTTATCTAACTCTGGCAAAACTAAGGGCATCAAGCCTACTTCTTCGTACCTCCCCCAAGTCTTACAATAGTTTGTGGATGATACTTTTATGTTTGGCATCTCCTCCATCCATGAAGCTAGAGAGTAGAAATACACCTTGAATATGTATGCTCTAGTCTATGGCCAATGCATAAACTACCACAAAAGTAAATTTTATTTTTTCAACACTTGTGACAATTTGTAGGAAAAGGTTAATCTTTCTATGATGCTAGGATGAAACCCTCCTTGACACCTCTCTTGGTCGTCCACTCACTATTAAGGAGATCCAAAACTATTTCTACAATAGTCTTGTGGATGTTACTAAGTTGATCATAGAGGGTGACTCTATGCTAATCATCAAAGCTACTAAGGGAGATGAAAAATGTAATTGGTTGATTAAAATCATTATTGATGAAATAAAAATGATGATGGAAGATTATCAATATATCCACGTGGCACATATATATCGGGAAGGAAATAGTGTGGCAAATGACCTTGCCAAAGTTGGCCATGGTGTCATGCAGTTAGTGGAATGGGATGACACCAGTTTATTAGCATCATCAACTCAAATTATGATGGAAAGGGAGAATACCTTCAATAATGACACATGAAATATCAAATTAGGTGATAGCTCTCCTTTTCTACACATGGTCAAGACTGTGGCACTCAGTAAAGGATTTTATTGGAATGTTTAGATGTTGAAGTTGGTTGTGGGTTTGGGTGATGATATGGGCACTAGAAACTGTATTGAACTAGTGGGTGTGGAGGAGTGTATAAGTAGTAGTGAAGATGTGATGCTCTACTTGTAGGATGGGGGTCTTTTAAGTTACATGGAGGGCATGGTTAAAAAAAATGAGGTCATCTCAATGTAGTTATATCAAACTTGGAAGCATAGAAGAGTTGCGGTTAATGGCATGAGCTTTGAGATTTCTGAAGAAAACATTGTAAGGGCTAGGGGGTTTCCACTAGATAGCAAGAAATGGTGGAGAAAAGATAAGGTCAATAAGGAAGTGAGTTTGTAGAAATTCTTCAAATCCAAGGAGGAACCAATGAGATTGTGTGGTTGGTTTGCACGAGTTTCCCTTCCTAAGACTTGGTATACCATTTGCTATCTGATTATTAGATACATTACCTTGGAGGACCATGGTTAGGTACTATATTATTATCATTTTCCTATCTTGAATCATTTTAGAAATATAGACATTATCTCATTTCCATTTCAGTTATTGTATTCGTTGGAGGATAGCATCTCTAAGGCTAGAAGGAAACATGAGGAGGGGATACCCTTCTACCTCATCCACTAGGGCCTAATGAATAAAATTTTCATTCAACACCTAGTTGAGAATCCCCCTCTCCTTGTTAACCCCTTGGCATCTATCACCCCTCAAATCTCCTTGGACCCTAGCCTAAGCTCTACTCTTAAGAAGCCCAAGAAAGGTCATGCTAATGAGGTCAAAATTAACCTTGAGGTTAAAGTTAGCATTATGGAGTCAAACTCATATACCAAGAAGGGAAAGTAGTGTGCTAGAAGAACTAACAAGCATCTCCAGATGAAGAAATTTAAGGCCACCCTAAAGTATGAATCTAGCTCTAACTCCTCGAATAGTGAGGAGAAACCTATTAAAAATAAAAGACTCCACCAGGATATCAAACCTAGCCCTCTCTATCAACCCATCCCATGTCTATAGTACCCTAGAAGCTACCCTAATGCATAGTGGGGGGGATGACATCAATTCTCATATGAAGGTTAACCCCAAGGGTACTAGGAAGAAAGGAAAACACAGTCACACCAAGATGCAGTAGGAGAAGCTTGAGATGGCTATGAGTGACCTGGTAGATAACCATATCACTATATGTCATAGGTTTGAAACCCTAGTGGAGTTCCCCACCAAGCTAATGCACTTTGTGGCCACAACCCTCTACTTCTTATAGGGTAATAGAGAGGAAATAGACTTGGGAAAGACTATTAAGACAATTCAATCCATTTATGGGTTCTTGGAAGAGGATTGGCTAAAAACTATCCTGGACAAACCAATGAAAGTGGAGGAGGAGGATTCAGTAAGGGAACCTTCTGAGGAGTAGAAGAGTGGTAACCAGGAGAGGGAAGAGGGCATCTAGCTCAGGTTCTATTGTGTTTAATTTCTATTTTTATGATTATGCCTTTGAACTTTATTCCCCACAAGGTTTCTTAGACTATGTCGATTATGTGGACCAATAGTAGCAATGCCTTTAAATGTTGCTAGTTTGTTATATAGTTTCTTATTCATAGTAGTTTAAGGATTGTGGTTAATGACAATTTGGCTCTTAATGTTTTATGGTTTTTGATGTTTAAAGTTGGTATATGTTAGACTACTAAGAGGTAACCTCCAACTGGTTATCAACCTTATTATACTCCATGGTTAGACCTCCATCTTTTTGGCTGCTATTAACTACTTCAAAAACTTAGTCACACTGATGACCAACTAACTTTTCCTTATGTATGACTAAGTGTTTGACACTAATAGACAACAAAACTTAGAGAAAGGAAAACACATAAAATCTAGATCTACATTATTTAAAGGAATTGGTTCAATTTTACATACACATTATCCTATAAAGGCCAAATATTATATTAGCCAATAATTCTTTGACTTCTCCTTAATAGAATCTTCATCCATCACTCACTAAGGGGCCAAAATTTTTCGAAAGAATTTAAGTTCCTCTGGAGGAATTTGATTCTTACAAAATAGATGAATACCAAATGATAATCATTGTATTGAGAAAATGGATTGCATAAATGATAATCATTGTATTTTCTCTTTTAAACTTTGCATAATTATGAAAAAATCTTGTGTTCCTATCTTTAGATTGTCATCATGTTTCTCAAGAATTTTGTTGCCAAAAAAACTTATTCTCTAGAGCATAACATAAATAAATAATACTTATCTATTAAAAATCTTTAGAATGATAGATAAACATTTAAGATAATTATTACACTATTAGAAATCTAGATGAGATCCATATTTAAAAAAATCAATTTATAGAGTTTATAAAAGAAAAACTAAACACAAGAATGAACAATAAAGTTTCTATTTTCCTACATTCCTTTATTTATTTTATTTAAATTTTTTTCTCTTTAGCAGTTCAATGAAAAGATAGATATAAGAAAATTGTGTACACACACACACACACACACACACACACACACACACACACATATATGTATATACATACATATGTATATATATATATATGTATGTATGTATATACATATATACATATATATATATGTATATATGTACATATATATATGTATATACATACATATATATCTATATACATATGTATGTATATACATATATATATATGTATATATGTATACATATATATATATATATATATATACATATGTATGTATATACATATATATATGTATATATGTATACATATGTATGTATATATATACATATGTATATATACATATATATGTATACATATATACATATATATGTATATATGTATACATATGTATATAGATATGTATACATATATACATATATATGAATATACATACATATATATGTATATATATATGTATATATATGATTAAAATGTCCCTTCTACTTTTTTCCTCTAAAATATTTATATAATGAAATTGGAGGAAATTGCCAAAGATGTTGAGTTTCCTTCAAAGTGATCTACCTCTTTGTTCCTAATTCCTACTCAAAATAGTGTCCATGACAACTAAAATCATGGTTATGAATGAGATTCCCTTTGATTACTTACTGATAATTCCTCACTTGAAGTTGCAACAATAACTGATGATGAATTGAAAGGCATGGGAGGATTGGTGACATCGTCCTCATTTCCTTCCAACATTTGGACCACTTTGCTCATGCTTAGTCGATCTCCAAAACTATACTAAATGCACCACATTCCTACTTTGCATAGTCTTATTGTTGTCTCCTCTTCACATTCTATTTCTCCTATACCAATTCCACTCAACCCTCTCTCTAACTCATGCTTCTCCATTAACTTGAATGCCCACTCTGGAAAATAAATCTTACTAGAGTTGGTCACTTGCATATCAAAATTCTTCCTTCCTCTAACAAGTTCTAGTAATGTCATCCCAAAAATATAAACATCTAATTTTTCTATCATAGAACCCAATTTCTATTCTACAACTCTGGAGCAAAATATCCCGAGCTTTCTCGTGTAGCTATCATTAATATGTGATCATCTCTCTTCTCACAAAGTTTAGCCAGACCAAAATCGGCTATTTTGGATGTGAGTTCTTCATCCAATAATATGTTGTGGGATTTTATGTTGAAATGAATGGTATGGATGTCACAATCTTGGTGTAAATAGGCTACACCTTGAGCTCCACCCAAGGAAATTGAATATAGCTATGCCCAATTTAAGATTTGCTCCTTGTCTCTTCCTGTAAATATAAACTTGTCTAGAGATCTATTAGCCATGTACACATACACCAATGTGTTTTTGTGTTCTTCAAAGTAATATCCCATTAGGCAAACCAAATGAACATGATGTATCCAACCGATAGTTGCTTCTTCATTCATGAATTGATTTTCACCATGTCTTGATAGATCAAGCATTTTAACTACCACAAGATAGCCACTTGGTAACTTTCCTTTATAAACCACACCAAAACCCACTTCTCCCACTTTTTGAGCAAAGTTATTAGTGATTTGCATAAGTTGAGAGTATGAATATCTACATGACATTTGATGAACATAATCTTGCAAGAAGAACTCTATGTTGGGAACATCAGGTTTCTTAGAAAATAAGGATAATCTCCTCCTTTTATTAAAGAACAAAAGCAATAATCCCATTAGTAACAATGCACCAGTTTCGATGGGTACACCTGATTAAAAATCTTACGTTAATGAAACACAAAGATTAAAAGATATAAGAATTTAAATGATATAAAAGTGCATGGCATTGGAAGGCATATAGTGGCATTGATGAAAGCTAAATTAATATAGTAAATATTTAATATATTGTTTGATACCGTTTATTAACATTGTACACTAATAAAAAAAAAAATTTAAAAATTTTGGAAAAAATAAAATAAATTTAGCTATTGAAAAGTTTTAGTCTAGGAGTCAAGCCTTAGTGTGTGATGTTTAAGAAATTGTTATGATTGTTTATCATTATATTAGACATTTTTTTGAAAAACCTTACAATGTTAATTTAGTGTTATATTTTCTTATTAATGACTAAAATAATGAACAATTCAGGAGATATCTACTTTTAAACGATAGATTTATTGAAACAATACAATAGATAGTTTTTTTCTTAAACTTGAGAAAGAAAATACTTTTAAATACTTTTAAGCATTGTAGTAATAACATTTTTATCCTTGATGGATTAAGAAGAAAGGGATATATAGCATTCTTAGGAGTGTTAACATTAGATGTCTACTTTTAAATGATGGATTGATTGAAATAATGTAATAAATTTGAAGGAAAAAAATAGTCTAACTATTCCACTCGATATATAAATTATGGAAATTATCGATAAGGAATGCTTACCTAGACCAATAACATTCTTAGCGGTGTTAAACCAACTTGTATGGTCCGAATTACCTACAACGGTCGAGATTGTTTTTAGTATTAAAACTGAAACAAAATAATCCTTTTCTAAATATTAAAATTTGATTCTTTTGCACCATCCATCAATTAAATAGACGAGGGTGTTACGACTCTTACCAGGGCTCCATGATTTGCAACTCAATTGTACTGAATTGCTGATGTTGTAAAAGCAAAGCTCTTTCTTTGACTTGAATTGCAAATATATTCGATCAATTACTTGTGTCAAATTTTTGATAGCAAAGAAAGAAATGGAAGAAGCCAAGGAAGAATCAAAGCATTAGGAAAAGAATAACAAAACTACCATAGTCAATATGCCAAATTGATGTCTGGACAAGCTTGAGATGAAGGAGCGAGGAACGAATTGAATATTGTTAAGGACTGAAATGCTAAGAATATTCCTTCTTCATTCTGTACCCTACTTAAAAGTATTCCCCACCCAGAAACAAAAGAGAAGAAAAAGTGGTTACGCTTTCAGTATTGCTTTTCATATAAATTAAGTATTAAAGATAAAGTTTGGTTGTTATTAAAAAATGTTAAATGGGAGAAGAAGACTGAGGGGTGGATTTCGCTCTACTAGGGTTTTCTTGCTTCATGCGAACTTGGAGTTTCTTTTGCGTATGACCTTTTGCTTGCACTCCCCTTCTGTCGACACTTGTCATACCGCTTTTACTGCAAGAGATTTAGGTTAGGATATAATGGCTCTGGCTAGTGGTGAACCAGTTGTTTCTGGTGTTCACGCTACTGCTTCGGACTGCCATGGCACCGCCACCGAAAAAATGCCCGCACAAGTTTGTCCCGAAGGTTTTCCACGAGGTAAGCCTGATATTGTCCTTCCTTTGCAAGAATTTGATGCCGGATGTGATTGGCTAGAACAACATACCTCAATTGGGTATTTTGTTGGTAGGACCCCACCTGAAGCTATGCTTAGAGAATGGGTTAACAAAAGCTGGACCCTGCATGGCGTCCGCCTTGACCCTGTACAAAACCTTACCAAAGGTTTTTTTTTATTTCGCTTCGCTAACCCATCGCAAGCTAATGCAATTTTTACCAATGACCCTTGGTCTATGCATTCCTCTCTGCTTGTATTTCAGAAATGGTCCCGAGACTTCTTTGTCTCGGACGATAAAAAGCTTAGGGTTCCTATTTGGGTTGAATTCCCAGGTCTACCCTTGCCCTATTGGGCTTTTATTAAGTCTATTGCCCAAGCCCTTGGCAAAGTTGTTACCAAGGAGCCAAAAAAAATTTTTAATGCTCGCCCTCAGTAGCGTGTTTGCATTGAAGTTGATCTTTCTAAAGATCTCAAAAATTTGGTGGAAATCCAGATTGGCGCTCAAACCTTCACACAGAAGGTGCTTTACTTGAACCTACCTAACACCTATTATAGGTGCCAGTCTGCGGAACACAAGATCAGGGACTACCCTTTGGCCATGCCTAGGGTCAAACCCCAGCCTAAAGCGACGCCTATCAAGCAGGTCAAAGGAAAAAAAGAAGAATGGGTTACTATTGGGCACAAAGGCAAGCCTACCTTGAATTCTTTGGCCCCCAATCCATCCTATGTGGCCATAACTGCGATTCCTTCTGCTTCCATCGAAGTATCAACGCCTGCTAGCGTGGAGATGCCAGCGGCTTCTACTGCGCCAGTTTCGGTTTTGCAAGTTTCAAACCTTGCTGGCTCATAGGGGATTAAGGCAGCCACCAGGACCTCGTCCTTGGCTAGGGCTCATTCCCCTCTTGCAGTCTCTTCCATAGTACCACTAGCAACAAGACATTCTCGCAGTCCTCTTGGACGTGCGGAGATATCAAGGGTCAAACGGCAGGCTGTAAGTCTAGAGGATTTCCTGTCTGACTTTCACCCAATTTCTACCTTTTTGCAGAATAGTTACTCCTCTCTCGAGGACAAGGATGATATGGAATAGTTTTCATGAACTTCCTCTCCTGGAATGTTCGAGGTCTTACAAACTTCCCCAGAAAATTCTATGTCCGGGATACCCGCATAGACTTGGGAATTTAGATTTTCTTTGCCTGCAAGAAGTTAAGATTTCTGGTTTCATGCTTTCTGTTGCATGTCGCGTCATTTGGCAGGATAGCGTCATGTTTTCTTCTCAACATGAAGCTGGCCGAGGTGGTGTACTTACTCTCCTGTCACCTTGCCTTCATTCTGCTATTATTTCGCACGGTTCTGACTCCACACACCGTATTATTTGGCTTTTTCTTTCCATCAACAATCATTCTTTTGGAGTCATTAATGTTTATGCCTCCAATGATGCTGTGGAAAGGGTGCAGATGTGGGTTTGGCTTGCTAACAACCTGCTACGAGCTACTTGGGTCCTGTGTGGGGACTTCAATATGGTTGAAGTGGCCTCTGACAAAGATGGCATTCTACCTTTCTGTTGGACAGCTAGGGAAAGACAAGCCTAGTTTCACATGCGTCATAAATTGGGCCTCTTTGATCCCAATACTAGCCGCCGTCATGATAATGGGGCTTGGCACACTTGGTCCAATTTTTGAGCCGGTCCTGATCGCATATTGAAACATCTTGATCATGCTATGATCTCGGTGCAATCTTTATTTTTATTTTTCTGAAGATCATGATCTACCTATCATTCCCCTGACAGATGTGATGTTGTCAGACCACTATCCCATTTATTTTGGCATTTCTTGGCAAACAACTATCCCCAAAGTGGTTAAGTCTCAATTCTTCCTCAACACGTCTGTGTTATTGCATGCCTCCACTATCTCCCACATACAACGTGTTTGGAATTTGGAACCACGTCCACATTCCCATCGAGGTTGGATTCAATGGTGGAATGATGCCATTACCAGAACAGCTCATTTTTTGTGCATCTACGGGCGTCAGCTGGCAATTTTTAGAAAACTTTCTTATGAAGCCAACACCCTTGCCCTCAAAAAAGCCTCTGAAGTGCTCACCTTCAACCCTTTTGATGTGGATCTGCAACTTCAACTTGCCAAGATTCACCATGAAAAACAAATTGCTGATAACTATGCTACCCGAGGAGCTCAAATCAAAGCCTGTCTCCACTAGTTGGAGGTTGACGACAAAGCCTCAAAGGAGTTCTTCCAGGCTCTATGAGCCCATCATACCAATATTGGAATTAAAAAGATAAAATAGGGAACTGAGGTTCTTTCCAATCTGCCAGACATCTTGTAAGCTTTTGTTCTTCACTATGAGAATGTTTTTGCTTCGCAGGGCCATTCGGTTGCATAGGAGGAGGCTCTCAAAAAGTGTATTTCTGTTACTCCAAATCACCTCGCGATTGAGCAACGTGCTTTCTATGAGCAATTTCTTTCCCTCCGAGACCTTAAAGAGGCAACTTACTCCATGGCGGATGACGAATCCCCTGGGTGTGATGGATTTCCCTCTGAATTTTACAAACATCTTTGGAAGCAAATTGGTCCTGATCTGCATAAAGTCTATCTTGAAGCATACCATTCTAAAAGCTTAGGAGCGATCATAAATAAAGGCAATATTAAATTCATACCTAAAGCTGGTAATCCTAAGGACATCTGCAACTGGAGGCCCAACACCCTCCTCAATTTGTCTTATAAGATCATTGCTAAGGCGCTCTCTCTCAAAATCCACCATATGCTTCCTTTAATTGTGCGGCCTGAACAAACTGGCTTCATCAAATCCAGGTATATTCTTGACAACATCATTGCTATCTGGGAAGGTATGGAATGGGCCCGTAAGTCCAAGCAGTAGGCTATCTTTTTAAAGATAGATTTTGCTAAAACCTATGATCGCATTGAATGGCCTTTCATTTTGGCTATGCTTCAGGCTTTGGGTTTTGGTCCCAATTTCCTTCAGTCCATGGAGATGCTCTTTGGTGATGCTAATGCTTGCATCACCATCAATAATTCACAATCTGAAGCTTTTGGACTTTTTTCGTTCCATCAGACAAGGTTGTCTGTTAGCTCTTGTGCTTTATGTCCTTGCTACCGAAGGCTTTGGTTATTTACTTCCTCATTCTGTGTCTTCTGGGCTGGTTCGTGGCATTTCCTTGCTTGATTCTTCCTCCCAGTTAGTCAATGGTCATTTTTCTGATGATTCTTTTCTCACTCTTCTTGAAGATGAAGAAAACATCAAAAATGCGTTAGATTGTCTTGACACTTTTTGTCAAGCCTCTGGATCTGCCATTCAATGGCATAAAATGCTCTGTTACTGACAATCTTTTTTGCCAGCTCCACCTTGGCTCAGCCAATTGCAATGGAAATGGGTTACTCATGGAGAAATTTTATGCTTTCTTGGCATTCCCTTTGCTTTCCAGGCTTCCCCTGTGGAACTTTGGAATGATGTGCTTACAAAGATTACCCAAAAGCTTGATTATTGGATCACTAAGCCACTTTCTCTTGCTGGTAAATTCTAGATTTGTTCTAAGATTTTGGCTGCCACCCATGTGTTTTATTCTTCTTGTTGGGCTCCCTCCAAAGCTTCATACCTCAAATTAGAATGTTTTCTCAGAGATTTTCTTTGGGCCTTTGGTTCTGACCATCATGGTTTTCACAGAGTTGCTTGGGATTTCTATTGTCTCCCGAGGGAATCTAGGGGTCTCGTCCTGCTTTCCACTCAGAAGTAGGGCCTTGCCCTCTGTGCTAAATGGATTATTAGAGCTATTTCTAGAGATGAAGCATGGAAAATTCTTGTCGGACATTGCATCTCTTCAGGCTTCCCTACTAACAGACCGGCCTGAAAGGAAATTGGTTTTCAGACCCTTCTCACTATGTGAGAACCAGTGGTCATACAGGGCTCCTTCATTATAAAGACCATTTGGAAAGCCTAGGAAGCTGTTAAACCTTGGCTTCGTTGGGCTGGTAATGAGTTCTGTAATGGGTTGTCCTTAAATCAGCAGAACATTTGGTGATCTCCCCTGTTTGCCTTCCAAGGTATTCCTCTTGCCAAGACTCAAGGTGCCAGTGCTCTACATTTCTATAAACAAGGCATTCGCACTACTAAGGATATTTTTTCAAGAGTCACCATGAATTTCAGGTCTTGGGAGGATATGAAAGTTCAATACTGCCTTGTCCATGCCGATCGTCAGACTTATGAGCTTCTGTTGTCTTCCCTCCCTGTGCACTTACTTCATAAAGTGGGGATTCAGTCTATTCAACCTTGGTGGTATGATTGGAAGTGGTTTCCTACCACTCCATTTACCAATTATAAGCCCAATATGGGATATAGATAGCTTTCGCCCCACCTTTCGATGGTAGACACGCTTAATCAATGGTGGGATTTGCATTCTTCGCTTTCTCAATGGAGAAAATGGTTAGACACCATTTGGAGTGCCATTACAGAACTTAAGATTGCTCACTTTGCTTGGTGCCTTGCTTTCCAAGGTCTCCCCTTGGGGCCTCAGCTCAAGAACATTGGGGTTCCTAACCCCAGATGCCCCTTTTGTGGCCAACCTGAGTCCTTTTTGCATATTTTTTTGTTTTGCAAATGTGCTCAGAATTATTGGCACTGGATCCATTATTTTTTCAAGCCTTTTAGGCCCGAACCTTTTTCATGGCACATGATCCTTCTGGGTGATTCCCCCATATTTCCTCAGAAGTTTTCCTAGATTTGGCATACCTTCAGGATGGAAATTTTGTTTTCTCTATGGAAAGATAGGAATGCTATTTTATTCACTCACAGTTTTTTGGATGTTAACACTGCAATGTACACCAAGGCATGCATTTGTAACAATGTCATTATGCAGATACAGGTGCAGGCTAATAAATTTGCACTAGAGGTTGCCCACTTACAAGAATTCTTAAACCACTGGGGCAATGCTCCTTGTACCATTGCCAGAGTGCCTCCGGATGCCTTAGCTGATGCTTCCTCATCCCGCAGTCATCATTCCAGATGCCAATCCTCTAGCCGCCATTCTTACACGCCACACTCCCAAGGTCCCTGCCATCGTTCTCCTAGTAGTGGTCATGGTGCTTGGAGGCGGCGCTCCACTTCCCCACCATGTGGTGGTTCTGGCTGGTCCCCGGCTCACCCCCTAGGTAGGCTTCTGGCTGGTCTCTGGCTCCTCCCCCTGGATGGGCGCACTCTGGCAAGTTTCCTCGGCTGGGCTTGGCAATTTCTTCTCCGTGGCCAGATAAGAAGGATGCAGAGACTGCAACTACCCCAGATCCTGCAGATGCTGCTGATGGCTGGAGTGTTCCTAATTCACCTCACAATCCCACTAATGCGTGGGGATTTCCTGATAAAGATGATCCTCCTCCCTCTGCTGGTACTACCTTGGCTGCATGAGGTTGTTATATTTTTTTTGATGAATAGTTTATAGTTGCTAGCTGCGGCCATGTTGTTTTCTCCGGCTTCAACCAATTGAACTCATTCACAGGGTGATCCTGTATCCCCCAGCCCTTTTTTGTGAATTGTAATCTTAGTAAATTTTATTAATTGAAAAGGACTATACATAAAAAAAAATGTTAAATAGTTAAAGTTGACATACTTTTTCCAAATTCAATTTTTTAGTATGTGATGCTTTAGGATAGTCATTATTGAAGGACATATTATATGCCCTATTGTTTCAAAGTGGTTCTTTTATTTTTAGAATTTTCAATGATCATATCCTTTGTCCAGGATGAGAAGTTTAAAATAAACCCTAAATGCAAATGTGAATGTTTTGAAAAAACCCTCGTATTCTTTAAAATATTTTGATAGGGTTATTTCCTTGTTAGGCTTTATTTTTCGAAGAATAGGGTAAATTTTTTTAAATTCTAGTTTTACTCTACCCGTGGTTGAGCCCTAGTTAGTTCAGATGCTAGTTTAATATGTTTATGTGAAAATGCGAGCTTTTGACACCTGTCCAGTGGGACCAAAGAAATGCAGTAGTTCTCAGTTTTAATCCTAGCCCTCAGATCATGTCAAGATCAACATCTCTCACTTTGTCACTGAAGAAAGTTGTGCATACTTTAACAATTGTGACATTGTGACATTGTGACACGTTGATAGTGTCATCCTGTAGAAGACTCTTAGAATACCTTATCATCATAAGATAGTTGTGATGCCTTGATTAGTTCTCAACTTAGGCCAAGCATTTTTCTTGACTACTTCCTGATTATTGATCAAATTGAAGATCAAAGGCTATCACATTCTCACAAAATGGAGTTGCCACATGCCCCTATGAGTCCCCAAAAAGGATGGAGAAGTTTGCAAAATCTTCAACCGTTGATCAGAAAAAAGATCATCGATCATCACATTATACTGATTTCCAACTGCATGATATTTATAAAGTGTGACAAAGCGAGGAATTGACATGTGGACTTGGTGGGACAAAGTGTATTGCGAGCTTCAAAAAAAATGATGTCAAAATTAAACACCAGGTGGCATGTCCTAATCCACTATTAGTATTACACATGCAACATTAAGGTTTTCTTCCCAACCATCATATCAAAAAGTAATCTACACTTGTTGCTATCTCATAAAATCAAGATGTTTGAGTTTTAAGAAATCCAAGAATGCGAGAAATCACCATGTTTCTCTGTAGGCCAAAATTTTACTACATCACCATGCAAGAATTATAACCGTCAAATATCTGATAGATCAATGAACATCACATAAAAAAGAAACATGTGAGATGATTAACCAAAGCAAGAAAGCGACAAAGTGACATGTCCTTATTGGGCACACTTTCTAAAAGAAATATGAAGAAGCCATAGTTATGTTTGATCATCTGATATGAAGCTCATCAAGGGTTGTCACTATGTCACAAGTTTGAGGTGCACAATTTTTAACAAAAGAAACAAAGCGAAGAAACGACATGTGTCCTAATAAGTAAAAGGATGATGCAATATCGAGTTTGAACCAAAACTTCATGTTTCTTTTAGATAAATGATTAGTTTTCAAATTCTATTGTGTTACATGCATAATTCAACTATTGGAACATTAATGGTGAAGACACCCTTGTATGAATGAATTCATCATAAAATGTGCAATTTATTCCATGATTTGGTACAATGCAAGACAGATTGAAGCAGAGTATACAATGTCTAAATTTCTGAGTTTTCATATTGTGAATTATTGTGATTGAGGTAGTTTTTTTGTTGTGATTAGAAGTTTGCAACTAAGTGTCCAAACATTGCTGTGGAAAGTTTTTCTATTTGATTTTCTGAAGTTGTAAAGATTCCTCCATGAAGGGATTTTTCAAGAAAAAGGATTACCAACATAGGAATGTTCATGACAATTTACTTGAACAACTACTCACTTCTACAAATGAAACCATTAAGGTAAAGCTTTTTGTACCAGGTGGACTTTTCATGGATGATGATCTATTGACAATGTTGGAAAAGCAATATGATCCTATGTTGTGAGTCGTAAAGAACCATGCTGGGGAAAATTTGTTCAAGGTGACAATGGAAGTGATTAGAGAACTCTTTATGTTAAACCCCAACATTGCTCTACATGAAAATATTGACTTTGATGACTTGTAGACTATATATTATGCACAAGTAGTATTCCTTTGAGGTGGGCCACTGTAGGAGTATTTTGTTATGGTAGGGCATCTAATATTCCAATAACACCATATACCCTAGAGCCCCTATTGAAAAAATATTTTAACTATAGGGCATAGGCTCTATATATTTTCCTTTGCAAGATTTTTGGCATAGATTAACAAGAGTATGTCCCAACACTCCTAGTTTTTATGATCGCAAAAATTTTGCATTGTGGAATGAGCTCAACAATTTCTTTTGCTTCTCATTTAGTTGAAGAAATACATAGTGGGTTAATTGGCATAAGCAAGGGCAAAGAAGATAAACCTTTTGGTTGGTATTCCCACCTTATGTACATGTGTCTCTTTAAAGGTGTTTAGTCTTTGAAAAAGACATTAAATTAGGAGAAGAAAGGGATGGAGAGAAGCTATCAGTTCAATTTCAGTATGCATATATGACTTGTAAAGTATTAGATGCTAGTTTTGTTTATTTTGATCAATATTTTGCATCTAAGGTGAGGATGTTGTTAAGTCAAGACAACCCTCAATTTTCTAAAATCTTACTAGATCTAATAAGGCCTAAGGATTATGCTAAGGGATTGAAGGTTAGGCACAATTGGGGAGATATCATCCCATATTAAATTTCTACTATTTTAAGACTATATGGTTTCCAAGGGAAACCCCTAAATTTTTATAGAAAATTGGAGGACTTACAGAGAGAGAGAGAGAGAGAGAGAGAGAGAGAGAGAGAGAGAGAGAGAGAGAGAGAGAGAGAGAGAGAGAGTTGGTAGGAAGATCCATGGGGAAAATTTTTCAAAATTTCACTATTGTCCACAATTTTGTGATCACTGAAAGAGGATGGATACACTTGGGTAAGTCCCTAGATAGATATCAGATGGTCAAATATCACCTTAGGTTTATAGGTCCAAAGGGAATTTTTGAAATTTTTAAAGAGAGAACTAGGGCTAAATCCTATGATCATATATTTTACTTTCTTGGGGATATAATTAGAAATGATTCCTCTATATAAGAGTAGGTAGTAAAGAAAGAAAAATGAAGAGTTTTTAGTAGATTTTTGGAATTTTTTAATGCTTTAGATAGTAAATATGATCCTTCTAGTGACATCAAGTTTTCGGAAGACAAGGTAAATAAATTGATGTTTCATTTTGTTGGATTATGCAAACCTTGAATAAGAAGAAAGAGGCGTTAATAAAGGCATATCCAAACTAGGCCAAGGAGGTAGAAGGAAGAATGGTAAATAAAGTTTTTATTAGTCAAGGAAAATACACCCTCCAAAGGAAAGCTAGATATGTAGTTGCTAGTAATGTGGGGGCACATCTTATGCCAATTTATCAAAGGAAACATTCAGAGAGCCCACCTTTAGAGCTAGTAACTAAGAAGATAAGGTTGGTAGAGGGATCTTCATCAACGATGGATGAATACTATACCTCTCAAATCCCCATACATTTTTATAATGAAGAATACTTGAGGGAGCAATTAAAACAAATGGGAGGCCAAGATGATATTCTAATAACAAAATAAAATATAGAGGACAGAATGCCTCAAGAACCCACAATGCCACTCTTAGACCTCATTGTTGAGGATTTAAAAGGGAGGGAGATGGATCCTACTGTAGAGAAGGTTGCTAGGAAATTTTTCACCGATGATGATTTTGTTAAGTCTAGCACCATCATCCAATTCTTGTGGAGAACCAACATCTCCAATTTTGAGGCAAAATGCAAGAAAATAAAAGAAGAGAAACCTAATAGACAAAACTTAGAAATTGTAGAAGAAATCAAAGTTGAGTAATTTTAGTCAAACAACCTCTAAGAGGGGAAGATAATTGTTGAAGGATTCAAGTGTTCTTATAAAATAGAATGGGACATTGCTCATGCAATGGTGTTTGATGCCATCAGGAAGGGAAAGGGCACCAAATTCAATACAGAAGAGGAGGTCAAGGAAGCCCACAAAGGGGTGAAATATAGTGATGATCATAAGGCCCTAGTTATGTAGTCAATTTAGAAAATAGATAAGTTCAAAATTCAAGAAGCTTTAGACGCAAAACATACAGGAAGTCAGGTAGTATACAAAGTAGGAAATGTGGATAGTGAGAAAACTTCTCTCATGAATAAAGAGGTGGCTGAATTTGGTGTGGTAGTGGCCATGAAAGATAAAAATAAGTTCCTTAAGATCAACACTAAATTTAAAAAGGTCTTAGAAGCCTATGATGAGAGAGGAAGGAAAATCAATGAAATAGAGAAAATCATTTCAAATTTGTAGAAGTAGCAAGGAAAGAGAAAAGTGGGGGAAGAATCCAACTAGCTCATTATTACAACTTCCCCTACTCCACCTCCTCCCACTAGGCCTATTATTGAAATTATAGATACACCTCAACATCAAGAATTCTACATTGTAGATGAATTCAATGAGGAGAATGCTAAACTTAGGGCAGCTCTAGTAGAGGTGGAAATGCAGTATGAGGATAAAGTTAGAGACAAAGTTCTTTTCTTAGTGGATAGATTAAATTAGCCTTTGTTCCATTTATAAATGTCAAGGTTGGTGGAAATTTGGAATGGATTAAAGAATAATGATGTCACTTTGAGACAAATTTTGAGAAAATGGATAAGTAGAGAGTGTTGGTGTTTAAATGGTAATGTTAACAGTACTAAAACTACTAGGCGACAAAAGGCTTAGTACCTAGATATCAGTACATACACAACCTAAAGAATAGCCAATTCTCATTATCACTTGCATATGCAAAGTATTAGGACCCAACTTCAATAAAACCTTAGACGGTTTTCTACTCTTTTGGCTCTGTAAAACCAAGGCGGGTGCACCCGGGGATGGTTCAAAGATGGAATAATTGTATGAGAATTATCCTTAGTTTCATTTTGATTCTCATCTCTAAATCCTTAAACATATAAGTAAATAACTTATAAACACATCCCTTGAACAGATATGGCCAAGAAATCTTCTATAGCTCTGCAGATGTTTCCAACAAAAATGGCTAAATGAAGCTAAAACAATCTAGGCAGGCAAGTGCTGGCCAACTTTGAAAATCTTACAGGAAAGATAAATGAAAATTGATTTTATGATGTATTTTGGAAAAAGCTAGTTATAATATACTTCTCTTTTGGCTGAAATATGCTCGATCAGTGCCTAATCCGTTGGGAATTCAGAGTCAAGTAAATTCTTAGATCTAATTTGTTGCCTTGCAACGAATTTTCATCAGCAATTCTTACCAGAATTTATCATTCAAGAATCCTTATTAACACCCAAGCAACCTCATCACATTTATCAAAGCCTTTACTTAATCCATTGAATTAACAGCAATAACAAATGGATGTACAGTCTCACTAAATTGCAATCAATTGTATAAGCTTTTACTCACACAACATCAAGGTAACTTAGTATTAACAAGGAGACAAAATTCAGAGAAGAACAGATATGGGGACAGTTCATAACTTGTATTCATTTCCTTTGAAAATGATATATCCTTTACAAAAAACCCAGAAAAACCTTCAGAGAAGAAGCACAGTCCTTTTTACATTCATCCATTCTCTCAGAGATTTTGACAAAAAGCATACTATAAATATCTTTCCAAAATGTTTTGGACCAAAAAAGAACTAAGCCCAACACTTAGTGAAAACCAAATTCGGACCATTCTTTAGCCTTGGGATCTCACTTAAATAATGTGAGATGCAACAAGCTTCAGGCTACAGAAGGTGACAGGTGCCCTTCTTTTGAAAAAAAACAAAAAACAAGAATAACAGAAGGTTGATTACAACAGCATTTCTTGGCGGGTCCCTTTTTGTTATGCTTCTTGGTTGTTATGATCTGCTTTCGCAATCATTCTTCATCTTCAGAGTACATACCCATAAGGTCTGCAAGTGATGTATTATCTTCTGTTACATGTAAAATCACTTTAACCTGGGGATTTTCTATGTCATCATTGCTGATTACAAGAGTAACAATTACTCTTACATCTTCCTCGTCATCTTCTCCTGACATCTGTTCACTAAACTGATCTTTCCATCTGTTGAAGGTATCATCATCTGGCCAATCAAAACTTAGGGTTTCTCTTTGTATCTTTATTAAAGAATTGGCATTTTCTTCTAATTCATCGAATTCTTTTCTTATATCAGCATAATACAGTTGTATTTTTACCAGCTCTTCATTTGTCTTTGCCCAAAACCAATAGCCAGTTTCACTGATGATGTTTGTTATTCTGTTATCAAATAATTCATCCATTTCCTTTTTCCATTTGTCCTTTTCCTTTACTGTATCAACAGATTCTAAGGCACAAGGAAATAGGGTGAATTTCTTAGCAAGATATTTTGAAAAACAGAGTGTCAATTTCCTCTGTAAAGAATCTCTTTTATTTTCAAAATTATCTAATTGATTTAATAAATCAAAAATCCTCTCAACCTGATGGTAAGGCATTTGAACTGTAGATATACAAATAATTGTAACATCATTATTCCTCTGTCTCCACTTCTGTGTAAGAGAATCTAGTCCATTCTTTTCTTTATTTAACTCATTTATGAGGGTTACAACCCTTGTCAACTGGTCATAAAAATTTGACCATTGTATTTTATCCCTCAAGTATGTTACACCCTGCCTCCATTTCTCCTCCTGCTGGTTTCTAAATTCTATCTGCCACTCATGTAATTTGGTTTTTTCTGCTTCAAACTCCTCTACAGTATAGAATTGAGGTCTTTCAGGGGTGTCAGGTATCTCAATAATAGGGGTTAATCCCACAGATGACTGTGGGGGATATGCAATTCTTAATGTACTGGATTCTCCTATTTTTCTCTTTCCAAGTACCTTTTCTAATTGAGACACCCTATTTTCTAACTCAATTCTCCTTTTTACCTCTTGATTATAGGCTTCTACCACTACTTCATATTTATTATGCATATCCATCATTTCCCTCTCTTCTCTTTCCGCAGTAGCCAGGGCAAATTTAGAATAATCCACATTCATGTGGGCTGCCTGTACATTTGAAGTGTCAGCAACTCTTCTTACAATGATACTCCCTGTCAATCCTGAGTCATCAGGCTGTGATGAAGTAACTCTGGATCCTCTTCTCAGGGACCACATAACAAGGGCAGCTTGATCATTGCTGAATGCTATACCCAAGAATTCCTCTTTATTTGGATCCTGAAGCCCTAAATTATTTGAAACAGAATTAAAAACTAATGCGTCAGCAATGTCCCAATTGGGCAATAATAAAACATTAGCATTTTTTACCATCTGTCTTCCCTCATCAGGGGTTATATTTTGGAACTCTTGAACCATTTGTTCTTTTATTAGACTTTGAATGGAGGCCTCATCCATTTCTGGATGTTCTGCTCTCATATTATTGCACCTTTGCTCAAAAATGTGCATGTTTACTCTCCACGCAAACTGATGGAAAGCCCTAGATCTTACAAAATTGTTATCAGACAAAAAATGCTGACTGGCTTGTTCCAAAACAGGGTCCAATTCCCTTCCTCTGAAATCTGCTGTAGTTAATTCAAAACTTGGTACAGGGGTTTCCTGAGGGTTCCCTTCATCAATCTCTGCTTGTGTAACAAAAATTTCTCCTTGTGACCCCAATTGTTCGAATTGCTCACTGGTGAGTTGTTCTTCCTCAACTCTTATTGGGGTTTGAGAAGGTGAGCCACTTTCATCAGGGGATTCTTCCTCCCTTATTATTCTTCTTCTTTTGGGGGAAGGTTCAGGGGGTCTTTCTTCTAGGACAGTGCTGGAAGATCCAACAATCTATTTTTCTTTATGCACAACGGGCACCTGCTGTCGGACAATAGTATACCCTGTTTTCTTCCGTACCACCAGTGGACCTACTCCAATGTTGGGAGTGAAACCCAACTTTCTCATAATTTCTCTGGCTTTATCTGGAAAAGAATTAATAAAATGCTGTTTCTTCTCATTCATTACCTCCATTATCTCAGAGAAATTGCTCATGAGTTTATGTACTTTGTCTGCATTGTTCGCAGCATTACTAAGAGGACTGAAATTTTTATCAAAACAATTAATGAATTCCAAAATTTTTGAATAGACTCTCCATTTTTCTTTCTTTATTTCTTGCTCATGGAGAGAGTATTCATTTCTTATTATATCTTCTGGAAAATAGAATTCATGCTGGACTGGACGCAGCTTGATTCTCAATCTAAGGGCAGAGTTAAAGAAACCTTCTGCATCACAAAAATGAGAGTGAGACACTGCCATTTTGTATTGATCCAAAAATTTATGGAGAAAGACCCATCCTTCTTTAGTTATCACAAATTGGTGGGCTATAGTACAAGTAGGAAAAATTGATCCTGTCCCCCTTTTGTGCAAAAAGGCCTCCTCCACTCCTCCCAACTGCCACAAAAATTCAGCTATCCCTACCTTCAAGGGTACTTGATAGGGTAACACATGGGGTGTTCCTTTGAAACCATAGACCCTGATGACCGTTGAAACTGAATATGGGATAATATCTCCCCAATTATGTGAAACCTTCAGATTGTGGGTTTTGTCCATAGGCCTGATAAGGTGCATCAATGCCTTAGGGATTCTGGGATTGTCACTCAATATGAGGCACCTTAGTTTGGAGGCAAAGTGCCTATCAAATCTAACGAAGCTAGCATTTTCTGCTTCCCAGGTCATGTATGCACTCCATAATTGGACTGGTAGTGCTTCCCCTTCTTGTTCTCTATTTAAAACCATTTCCTTACCAAAATAAGTGGCCCCTTTAAAAAGAAACATATGCATCAGTAAGGAATACTGACCCCAAACCTTTTCCACCTTGCCCTGTGCAATCTCCAGCAATCCATGATGGATCTCATTTGCCAAGTAAGATGCAAAATCAAAAATTATTTCCACACCAAAAGAAGAGATTTGGGTGATCATATACATGAAGCTCACCGGAATAAAATCTTCTTCGCCCTCTCCGAAGACTCTGCACAGGGTCCTATATATCTCCACTGCCCTGGCATTAAAACATGATTTCTTGAAGGGCTCTTTAGAAGATGATGTTATGGTTGGGAGGCCTCCAATTCAGCCTATGTGGGCTTTCAGTGCACCCTGTCTAACTACATCCCTCTTGGATATATATTCCTTTTCTAAATCTATCAGATTAATGGGCACATGATACATGGTGAGGGGTCCCAGACTGAATACCTTCCTAATCTCCTCGGGACTGATGGTAACTAAAGCCTCACCATCTACTCTCCTCACTACCTTAGTGGCTTGGTCATAGTTTTTTGCTATGGCTTCAAGCAAGTCAAAATCCATGAACACGCTGGGAACAACAAGCTTCCCAAGATCAAAATTCCAAATGTTGGCATGAGGGGCATATAACTTTCTCTCTGCAAACCATTTCTTGAATAGACTCAAACCAGTCTGAGCGGTTTGAGCATCCCGGACCCAATTACCCTTATCATACAATCCATCAGCTACCCTAAGCCTAGGATTGAGTGAGGTCAACCTCTTAACTTGCACCGTTTCTACAGTGGACTCAGGAAGTAACTCAAGCAAATCATCATGCACATTTCTATCCAGGTAGTTCACTGCTCCTGTAAATCCCTTCTTAGGAGGCATCTTGAGCTATCCTCTTTAAAACTTAAAAGCTCACAAAGATGATGGCAGTTTTACTTACTTGAATTCTGTCTCAATTTTCCTTTGAATTCCTGCAAAATTTCAGCGAACAGATAACTTGACAATTTCTTATCAACCTTGGCACGCTTTTCTTTCAGTAATAGCTTCTGCACAGGAATGGCTTCAAATCTTTTCTCGCGTGAAATGAAACTGATGCAATCTCTCTGTATTATACTCTATTTTTTCTCACGGACGAAGCTTTCTTGTCTAATTAATACAGAGAGTGGCACTACATTTTTAATTTAAAACTGCGCCGTTGATCTTCAAAGATCCTACGATCATGCGGTACAAAGAGAACAACTAGGAGTTACACTTGCCATGTCAGTCATATTACCCAATGAGAGCTTGCCATGTACATAATTCTTTCTTTTGATGGCACTTACCTTTAAACCTACTGACGATGGAGAACACGTGTCAGCATGTCGCTACTTCATTATGCATAAAGAACAAGCACCTTGTCATAACGAGGCGGCGACAACCGTTGATCGGATCAAGAAATGATCGAAAGATACGCTACAGGGCTTCTTAAGAAAGAAGGCGGTGGGCCCATCTCGCTATGTCACTATAATTATCTTCCTTGCAACTCTTCATAACGAGATAGCGAGCTCTGTTGATTCACTTCAAACTGACGTTCTAGATTTCTTGTACATTTAGTCAGGTAAGCATTAATGAGAATCGGATCTCTGCATAGCTAGCACATGTCAAATTTTATCAGTCACCTGTCATTACATGTCATCAAAGATCTTGCCGATCTTTTACCATTTCACGGGGCCTCGCTAACTCGCTAACGGTGAAGCACCTCAACTTTTCGATAGCGAGGTAGCGAGCTTCGGCACTTTAAAGGATTCCGTGCCGGAAAAAGCAAGGGGGTACCTAGTAACTACTCCCATTAATTAAAACTGATTCTGACAACAGTATTCATGACAGGTCATGCCACCTGGTGTAATTATGATACAAGCGAGATGCAATGTCATCATTTTAAGATTTTCACGTGGCCTCGCTACTTCGCTAACGGTGAAGCACCTCAACTTTCCGATAGCGAAATGGCAGAACTTTCGGAAAAAATCAACATTCCGGCTCTGATGTCAGATATTCTAGTGGGTCCTTCTTCCCCTTTTTATGGTGAATTGCAAAGTATACCTGCACAATAAAGTAATTAATAAGCAAATCTTCGATTGCCGCACATTCATTTCATGGTCCCACCGCTTAAAAACTCGACACTCGCTATCTCGCTATACTTAATGAGCATGCAACTTTCAATAGCGAGATAACGCCAGCGGTAGATCTAATCAAATCTGACGGTTGGGACAAACAGTAAGAAAGGTAACCCGGGAGAAAGGACAAGGAATAAGGAAGCATATTCGCTTCTTTTGAATTTTGAAAATTTTCGCGCCCAACCATTTATAAATAGAGATGAATGTAAGGCTTACAAGGCGAATATTTCTCAAAGATGTTTTATCCAAAACCTTATACTTCATTTAGACATAGATCACCTGACCTTTCTATGGTTTAACTGAAAAAAATTTACTGCAGAAAAAGTCAGACCAACAGAGAGGATGATATCACTGCTCTATTTTTTACTATTATTGACAAGATAGATGGTCAAACTAAGAAAACATATGACCGAGCAAGTAACCTACTAGATTTTGATCTTAAGAAAGAAATTCTACAAAAAAGGTTGAGAACATGTTTCTCTAAATATCTTACTATTAATTTTGATCTCTTTCCTCATTGGTTAAAAGGCCTTGGAAACGTTAAAGATAAAGAGGAACAAGAAAATGAATTGAAATAATTAATAAGGATAAATGATGTTGTCAATAAACAAAAATATATCTGGTTTGCTAGAATTGTTGGGTAGTTAATGTCCAAATATTCTTTGATTCTTTTTAACAATATTTTGAGGAAATAAAGAAACTTGGAAAAAATATTCTGAATAGAGAGAAAGAAATCTTCAATTTCAACTAGCCAAATGACACTACCTTGAATAAATGGATGCTAGAGTATTCTTTAGCCTCAATATTTTTATAGATGGCATCAAAGAATAAATCAATGGACAAATTCATGGCCATTGAGGAGAAATAATTAATTGATAGGGATATTCAAGTAACCATGGAAGAAAAAGATGGGATGGATTCATAGCTGACACTTGAAGCTAAAGGTAAAGTATCAGAAATGGTTTAGAAAAAGACATCCAATCATCAATTGAAGAAACCAAAGAATCAGATTAGAGAAAAATAATAGAAGAAAAAGTAGCCTCTTCTAAGGGAGATCAAAAGGTTGAAGAAAAACCATTAGAAATTGTGGAGGAGCAAGAGATAAGATAGAAGAGGCCCCTGGCCCACCACAAAAAACATGATAAGAAAGTACCTTGTTGTCAAATAGAAAGATACCACAAATGTTTTTAGTTTCTTGTGCTATAAGAATAATGACATTTTTGTCTTTTGTGTAACCTTTTATTTTTCTTTAAGGATAACTATCATTTTCAATATAGGCCTAAAGCTTGTTGCAACTCATGCTATATAAATGAGTTTCCAAGGCTAGGGGAAGGGTTTGAGTAAAAAATTTTTGAACTAATTCTTGTTCATTTTTGAGTCAATCCATGTATATTGTATGTGTTTTTTCCAAAAGATAGAGTGAAAGAAGTAATAGTTAACAGTGGTTGATAAAATTGATTTTTCTCTGATAGGAATTGACATCAAGTTGTATATTTTTCAAAGAAAGTAATACAAAGATGTAGAAAGTTGGTTATACATTTTTAGATCTTGTCTCTCCTTTTGTTGCCAAATAATTCTCTAAGATTTGATAGAAAAGTTTACTAAATCTTAGTTGTAATTCCTTTTGAGTTATATTTCAATCTAAATTTTACTTAGAATCTAAGTGGGTTATGTAAATTCTTGATGTAAATTGGAAGAATTACTTGGTTTTTAATGAAGATTTTGATAAGAATGAGATCTAGAATTGAATATTGATATTCTTCTCACAAAGTGTTAAGATAAAGATATGATAGCAAATATCAAATTCCTATGAGATAATATCCCAATAGATAAAGAATTGGTCATCCATTAGAGTTGATATAGTTTGGAATGTCTATATGGTATAATCCTTTTATAAATGAACCTTTTAGTTTTATTGTTGAAGATTTTTAAAAGTGAGCTAATACTTGATTCATGGAGCTTTAGGTTTTGATAGATTAGCCATTTATCATCTCTCTTACAATCCTAGAATTAGAAGAATTAAGGCCAATTTATCTGTTATACTAGAATTCATAAAATATTTCTTTTATAATTAAGTTATTATTAAATATATTTTTTAATTATTAATTTCATATTATTTGAATTTGATGAAAACAATAAAAAATTCAAATCTTGAAATTTTTAAATATGCCAAGCTTATAAATGTTTTTTAGTACAACTATTATTTTTCTTATTTAAAAATTATTAGCTTAAATTTCTTAATTTGAAGTATAAATTAAATTAATTAGATGCAATAAATGAAATATAATTTTATATGAGTTTGTACAATATAATTTTTATTTTTATTTTTATTTTTGGTTGGTAATGGTCCAATGCCTAGGTTCATTGTTAATTTTATTTGTCGTTATTAACAATTATTGTGTTAAATTTGAGTAGATTCATACCTAAGACCTCCCACATGAGAGGCTCACAAGTTATCAATGTGATGCAGTGCAAGGTAGGAAGATCCCCAATAGAGATGTCCTAACCTCTAGCAATTAACCACGCAATAGAAATAACACAAAAATAAGATCTTATACCAACCACAACACTTTATTAAGAAAATATTTATTTACATGCAATGTGCCCAATTCTAAGGCCTTCCAGGTTTTGGCCATAATGGCTCCTGATTTAATAGTGATTTCAACTACTTTTTATAATGCCACAGAGACCTAAGAATGAGCTAAATGCCACTATGGGTATTCTGATAAAAAAATAGAACAACTAACAAGACCTTGCAGTCTTCTCCATTTTGAATTCTACAAGATTCAAGTAGATTTATCTTAGGAATTCATTCGTATTTACTTTAAAATTAACATTCTCAACATGAACTCTAAAAATAACAGATAATTTAGCCTTCTTTCTTCTAATTCAATGGTGACAAAGAGATGATGACTAGCTATTTTACCAAACCCTAAACACCATGAATCAAGTATAGATTCACATTTTTAACTTGAACGACATAATATTTAAAGATTTATTGATTCAAATTTCTTGCATTATTTAAATTATCCCAATTAGATTGATTCCTAAGAATGGCTAGTGCCTTATCTATTGGACAATGATCACATAGAGATTATACACCTACTTCTAGATCTTATCTTTACACTTTGCACAAAGATTATTAGTATTTAGTTTCAAATATCATACTTATCATAGCTTTGTTGAAAACCACAAATGCATGGACCAACTCAGAATTTACAAAACTAGTTAGAAAAAGAAACTTTGACCCTCCTCTAGCCTTGGAAACTCACTTATATAGTGCGAGTTTCAACAAAATTAAGGCCTAGAGGGAAAAGGGAAGTTGACCTTAAAGAAAAATGGTTACAAAGAGGACAAAATTTTCATTGTCAAAAACTATATGAGAACCAAAACTTGTGGTCTTTTGCTTGATAATAAAATGGTCCTTTCATTGGTAGCTTTGTGGTGGGGCCAATTCTAATTTTCCACTTTCCTATTCCTCCACTGCACTTGATGATTTTTCTTCTTCCTTTTGTTGCTCGTCAAGATCTTGTTCCACCTGTTCCTTTTCTATTGTACTTGGCTCTAGTATTTTGACATCTAAAATAGGTGATTGATATCTCCTTTCCTCAACAACTACTAGCACAATGCTTTGAATTTCTTGTGTTGGTTGGGAAACTACTTCTTCTTTCTATGATGATGCATCAACTATTTGAACAACCTTATCAACAAACTTTACCATTTCAGTAGATATTGATTTTATTCTTCAATATGCCATCTATTTTTGTTATTGAAGGTTCAACTATTGGCATATATTTGGCCACCCATTCATCATATGTTACATCATTAGGCTAGTCATAATTGCTAATCTCTTTCTCTTTATTAACAATATCCTTCGACTCGCTTTTGAGAAATTTTTCCTTAGATACAAAAAACTTATAAAATTTTCTAGCTTCTTCCAAATCCGCTATAGCATATGCAAATAAAACATTTGCATCATAATTTATTATATAGCCTACTTTGTCATTCAGGACTTCCAAAATGTCATCATCCCAATGTGTTAAGGTTTTTATTTCATCTCCTGTTATGAATAGTGAAAGAAAGAAAGAAAAACTTTTATTTTGACACTTGGAGATGCATGACCCAATCTTTTTGTTTAATGACTCTCTATTTATATAAAAATCCAATAAACCTCTTACTTGGTCATAGATCCTCTCAGATCTAAGATTATCATTCCCATAATCAATTATTTCAAAGCATATTTCTATCATTACCTCATCTGTAACTACCCATTTATTAAAAAATTCTCTTAGTTTCTCACCATCATTACTCGGGGTTTTATGGATAGAGAGTAATTTATTAACCATGTAGTTTAGTCTTCTACTATCAATGTCATAGACAAAGAAAAGCATTGCCTCCCTAATATTTTTCTCGTACATTTTTCGTGTTTCTTCTTGCATAGTCTTGAGCCTAGCCTTTTCCTCCTCCATGTCATCTTTATTAGTATCTACATGATATAGAGAGGTGTTAGGAATCTCAAATATGGGGCTAGTAGGTGGTGGAGTAGGTGAGGAAGCAATAAGCCTCTAAGATGACTCCCCAATTTCTAATATTCTAAATTGTTTCCCTTTATACTTAGCCTTTTCATTTTCGAGTTTTATCGTCTTTTGAATTTCTTGATAATAAGCTACTAAGACTTGTTTGTACTTTTTCTACAATTCCTTCAAAAATCTATTTTCCCTCTTTTTAGTGGCTAGTGAGAGGTTTTTTGTTCCAACATTTAATTCTCATGCCTCATCATTTGGGATGTCCTCCACTCTTATAATCAAATTTCTTTGTTATATAAGAGTCACTAGGCTTAGAGGAGTGAGTCGTAGATGCTCTTTGTAGAGACCAAGTGATGAGACAAATATGGTCTTCACCATACCTTACACCATTTAATTCTTAATATTTTTTCTCTTTACTACTAATTTCCTTTTTCACAACATTAAAAATAATTTCATCTTCAATGTGCCAATTAGGGAGAGGCAAAACCCCAACTTCTTTAATAATTTTCCTTCCTTCTTAAGGAGATACCTTGTTGAACTCCTGCATCATTTCCTTTTTAATCTCACTCTGTACAATAGATTCTTCTTTAAAAAGTTATTCTATTTTCCTTTTGTTGCATGTTTCTTCAAAATTTGCAATGTTTATTCTCCGTGCAAACTGATAGAAAAACCTTGATTTTATAAAATCATCATCGGATAGGAATTCATGGCTAGCATCTTAAATTATAGGATACAAATCTCTTCTTTTAAAATCATCCACAATAAACTCTAGGCTAGGTATAGGGGGTTCTTTCAGAGTTCCTTTCTCCAGCTCCATCATAGTGATGAAGATTCCACCCTGGCATCCAAGCTGCTCTATTTGATCCATAGTAAGCTTTTATTCTCCTACATGGAGGGGAAATTGAGATGGTGTGTTAATTTTTCTTGAACCATAGGCTCTCCTTCAATCTTTTGTCTCTTTGATGATGGATCTAATGGTCTTTCTTCAAGCTAGTGTTTCTTTGAGGCAACACCAGTAATTTCTTCAATTTTCTTTTTTCCCTTAGAGTTATCTAGCTCTTCAACTTAGATTATATTGTAGCCAACCCTTCTTTGAATAATCAGTTGACCTAAACCTACAATAGGAGTGAAAGATAATCTCTTCATTACCTCTCTTTCTCTATCAGGATAGGTTTTGATGAGGAAAGAGTTCTTCTCATTCATGATATCCATTATCTTTGCAAAAATGGTCATTCACTTATTTATCTTATCAAAATTTGTTCTGGCCTTTGACAATGGGTTGTAATCTTTTTCAAAATAATTTATAGATACAAATACACTAGAATAGACTGTCCACTTATCCTTCTTTACCTCTAGCTCCTGGAAGGAAAACTCATTCCTAATAATGTCCCCTGGAAAATTGAACTCATGCTTCCTAACTTTAGCCTTTTCTCTTTTTCCATAAATTTCAATGAATCTATCATTGTTAGTGAACCTTGCATGCAAAGTAGCCATCTTGTAGGGACTAAAAATTTTGTACAAAAAGACCCATCCACCCTTTGTAATTACAAACTAGTGTGCAATAGTCCAAGTGGGGAATATGGAAGCTCTTGATCTACCTATCAACTCTAGTTCCTCCAATCCACCTATTTGAAACAAAATTTCTGTTAAGCCTACCTTAAAATACACTTAGTAAGGAAGCACATGTGGGGTCCCTTGAAATCCATATACCCTAAATATAGTAGATAATGGATATGGGGATGATATCTACAAAATTAAGGGAGACTTTCAAATTATTGGGGGCATCCATAGCTCTAATGAAATCGAAAAGAAACTTAAGAATCCTTGGATTATCATTTGATAGTAGAATCCTCAACCTAGATATAAAATACCTTTCAAACCTCACAAAATTGGTATCACCTACATCCCATGTCATATCTTCACTGCATAGCTGAACTGGCAGAGGCTCTCTATCATGTTCTCTTATTAATTCCATCTCTTTCTCAAAGTGTTGAACTCGTTTGAAAAGAAATATATGCATCAACATAGAATAGAGACCAAATGTTTTCTCAATCTTCCCCTTCACAATCCTAATCAATTGCACATGGATTTCTACAACCAAGAAGGAGGCAAAGTAAAAAATAATATTAACCTCAAAAGATGAAATATATACCATCATATACATAAATTTAATTGGCATATAGTCCTCCTCATCTTTACCTAAACCCTACATAATGTCATATATATATTGCATAGTATTTGAGAAAATGCTTCTTAAAGTGTTCATAGGTTAAGTCTGTGACTAGTGTTAAACCCTAATAGTGGCAATATGTCCCTTGAATGGTCATTGTCTAATTTTCTCTTTCTAAGAGTGATATTCCTTTTCTAGCCCTTGAAAGTCAATGACCTCATGATATTGTGAAGTAGGACCCATCATGAATGCATCCTAGCATACTTCTAAAAACCATTTCTTGAAAAGTTGTAATCTTGTTTTAGATGTTGTTGTATCTCAGCTCTAGTTACCTCTATCATACATACCCTTAGCTACCTTTAACCTTTTATTTACGAGGTTCAATTTCTTTATTTGAATGGTTTCATTAGTAGACTCATTCCACTATTCTAGGAAATTATCATGCATTTTCCTATTAATGTAATCCCTTTTCCTGGAGAAACCCTTCTTTGGAGGTATTATAAGTAATGAAGACAAGAATCCAAATTCTTCTTGAGGATATTAAATTACTTAATTGGCTCAAAATTTTTTTTATCTAGATATCATAGTAGATTACTAATGGAGAAAATCACAATTTGACTTTACACAAGAAACAATTTCAATAGGTACTACACTCCAATTCTTCAATAATCTATTTTCAAAATGAAACCATCAAATTTTCCATTATATTTTTTATATCAATTCCCATGAGAGGCCATTAATTCTAATAAATATTTTTCAAAGAAGAGATTTTCATGTTTTATTTTATTTTTAAAAGGGTCGTTGATTTGAAAAAATATGATGAGCATAACTTTATTTTCAAGTTCATCTATTCTTCATCCTCTGATCTGTTGGTCAAACTAATCATTTCATGAGATTTGGAAATATTTTTCTTTATCAACATCCTTTGTGTAATGGTTGTGACACATGTCACATTGTTGTTATGTCACTATGGTCAAAAATTGAGCAAATCTTGTTAGCAACATAATGATAGTCTTATATCTACATTAGATCTAATGATTGAGGAAATAATACTCAACTTACTTCAAAGTAGACCATACATTCCATGTTTCATACCATCACTATATTTCTATGGTTAAAATACCTACATCTTAGGATAGTGACACAATGACAACCCTCGATTAGTTTTTGATCTGATGGTTGGGAAAAGCTCTACATTATAAGCTGCATTGGCCCATAGGGATACATCTCACCAAGTCATTATATCACTATGATTGAACAACTTCCATCTTTCTATAGCAATATAATGATGACCATAGACCTGTACTTAAATCAACAACTCATATAATCTTCTTTTAAATTTATATTTGGCTCAAGAAAAATATGTGCCACCTATTCAATGTGTCATGTTGTTGCTATATCATTATTATTAAAACTCTTGCAAGTCTCATTGGTGGCATAGAAATAGCCATATTTCTCTAATTACATCAATGATTGAGAAAGGACTTCAAAAATTGGCACACCTTGTAGAAGAAAAAATTAGAAATGGACATTTGTCACTTGTCTGAGAACATTACTTGCTACAAAGGGAATTGGCTCATAGGGACACTTGTCACCACATCATTATGTCACCTTTCTTCAAAATTTCCCAAGTATCCATGATGAAATAGAAATGATTATAGATCATACAAAAATTGGATTGTTGAGAAGATGCACCTGATCATTATTTTTTCTATGGTCCCCCATGAAAGATGTTACGTCATCATTATGCCATTTGGATTAAATAGTTTTCAACTCTTCTTAGCGACATAACGACAACCCTTGATCTTGGGGAAGATCAAGGGCTATTAATTATAACCTTATAAATTTGATTTAAAAAAGGTAACTTATGTAGGACAAAGGGAAAACTATGGTCTAACCTTAGGTTGAAATGGAGTCACAAGCTAGGGAAAAACATAACTCATGAATTTTTTTAGAAATGATCATAGAAAATAAAACATTAGAATAAGAAAATTAAAATGATACTAGTTCCCTTTTTAAAATCTCCCTCCTTAATTCAAAAAGTTGTGGTCAATTAACAATTTTTTGAAGGAACCTAGGGCACACAAGATATTAGGGCATAACAAATAGGAATTTTTTAGGGTAGGACTGATAATGAGAAATGCATACCCTAATTTCTTATATGAAATAGACTCTATTTTCACAATGAATTTTAAGGATTCCAACTAGGTGAATAACTAGGCCAATGGTGGCTTTTTCTGGGGATGATGAATTGAACAAATTCATACAAGGGCTTAGAATCTCTTGAAAAAGTAGACCACATACTTGAAAAAACTGACAACTTTTTTAAAGAGCAACACATGCACACAAGGAAACACAACAAAAACAAATAGAGGGGCAAACATATATTCAAAAAATTTATAGAAAGAACACAGACATAAACTACTATTCATGGAAAGAAAAAGTACCCTCAATAGAAGTACGTTTTCAAGAATTTTCCATGAACTATAAATTCAAGAAGGTCATTTGATAGTTCTTTGAAAAACTATGAATCCTCACATCAAGTAGATTCAATCAAATATGGGCCAAGCCAAATGGGAGAAAAGTTTGCATGCTTTCCTTTATCTTCAATTCTTTCATTCCACATCAAGATTATGTCCCCAAGCTCAAATTTCCTTGCTGCTTCTTTCTTATAATATAGGTTCTTTTCCTATAACTATAATTTTACATTTCTAATAGAGGCTTCCTTCCTAGTTTCAACTAATCCTACCAATTCATCCTTTCCTTCTTGCATGTAATCTATGATATCATCATCATACAACTTGATATAATTGTTTAGGCCTTTCAAGTTGTTATGGGGCATTCTTGCTTGGATTCCATATACTAGATCAAAAGGTGAAACATCTATTGCCTTTTTAACTATTACTCTATCAGCCCACACTACTAGCTAAAGCTTGGAGTTGTGAATAGGGTTTAGTGTTACAATTTTGGTAAGGGTAAGTGGATACATCATGGTTAGTATTATGGTTAGAGTTAGGATTTAAATTAGGGTTGGAATTAAGGTTAAGAATAAGCTAGATGAAGGAATATGGTTACTTGTAAGGTCAAATACATTGTTTTTATTATGATTATAATTAGGACAATGATTAAGGTTTATGGCATGATAAGGGTTACAATTGTGTTTAAAATTTGGGTGATGATCTTGTTTATGATTAAGATTATGGTTAGGATTCCACTTTAATGTTTGTGCTAAGGTTTAAGGTTAATGGTACTGCAATATAACTTTTCTTCTTAATTGAGTAGTTTTCTAAATTTATTTATGATTAGACTGATGTAATTTGATGCATAGTTATTTCATGCCTATCACTACCTGTCTTTCAAAAATATCATGGACTAAATAGTCTACCAATTGACTTTATTAGTTGTACAAAAATATGTAAAAGACCATTTAGTGCTTAGGGTTAGGGTTTGGTTTATGGTTATATAATTTAATTACTATATTTGTAATTTCAAACACTTTTAAGGAGTGTTTTTATGACAATTCAATCTTGTTTCTATACTTAATAGTGCACATCAATGACCACATCAAATATTTTTCAATAGAAAATTAATGCATTTTTCCTAGTTTTTTATGTGGGTGTTATTTACATGCTAAAGATATTAATTAGAAATAATTGCATATCTATTACACATTAGTGTTTTATATATAATTATGATAAATGAATGTGGACTTAGGAAGCCTAATGAGAAAATTAAGACTATGTATAATGATTATATAGAAAGATACAAATAGTTTTATTGTACCTTCATCATAATTTATGGAGTTTGTCTTTGCAAAATTATGTATTTTCATAGTTTAGGGGCCTTCACTAAAATGCTCCTAAACATTCTAGAATGGACTCAAAACCATCCTCGGTCCCACATTCCCTTACACCCTAGTTTTTGGCAACATATAAACATGGTGAATGGTTTGCAAATGAGGTTGCGAATAAAGTAGGTTTAACCAAGTGAAAATTTTATAGTTAAAAACACTTGAAATAGAGTAGTACTAGGATGGATGACCTCATGGAAATTCTTGATGCTTCACTTCTATGAGCATCACCTAGATCTAATTAGTGGTAAGTGTTCCAATCATTCTCATGAGAAATGGGTTTGTGTGAAGCACCATTATAAACTATGGTTTAATCATTTTGATTCAAAGACTATAGAATTGAATCCTGTTACCAATATCAAAATTTCACTTAGTATAAAAAATATCTCCTACTTATTAATGTCTAAACAAGAAACTAAGACACACACTTATTTTTTTTTAAGCTTTTTTTCAATCTTCTTTATATTTTAATTTTTAAAAATAATTTTTTTTATATATTACCTTTTAGCTGGCTATTTAACAACTACCCTAGATCTTCATCCTTTATCATTAACTTAATCTTTATTGATTTTTCTATAAATACCCACATTATGACTTGGGATTCTACCACAATGCACTAGTGTCTTTAAAAATGAATACTACAATAAGAAGTAAAAGTTGCATTATGGTCATAATGTGCTTGGCTTTTCAACCATAATAGATTTGAAATGTATAATCCTTCTCATTACACTTGCTTTGCATTTCATAAGATAGGACACTTGTCCCTTATCTTGATCTTCATGCAAAGGAAATGACCATAAGTGTTTTAGGTATTCCTTCAATTTTATCCCTTTAAATTGAGACTACAAGATATTTCACAACATTGTTCTTATATCTAGTAAACACAAGATTCAATAGATATCTAATTTTGAGTGACATAGATACTGTAGGGGTGGAAATGTGAATCAAGGATAGATAACCTAATTTCATCACATAAAAATAGACACATACACACTTACACATAAAAAAGAGAGGGAAGTCAAGGATATAGGTCCTTTCAATCCCAACTCTAAAGAACTAGATCTAGAAGATTAGTCCTAACCAAAGAAGAAAAGAGCACTAATGCAAACTAGGTCTAGGAAGAATAGGGGAAAATATATCCAAATCCTTATAAACCCTAGATAATATGATAATCTAGAGCTAGATATTAGTGAATATGTTTAAAAGACAAAGAAGGTAGAGAAAACACCTTTAGAAACTATTTTTATGCTTGTTGTACTCATCAAAATGGATGAATTTTTTTGGATCTTAGCCTAAAACTATGCAATGGAAAAAACCCAAAATCATTTCAAAATTTGTCAAGGATAAAAATGATGATCAAGGGTGATTCAATTACTATTAATGCATTAGTGGTGTCATCGTCAACCTTGATAGAATGAGTGTTATGTTTATCCTAATTTCATGGTTCTTAGGAAAGCCAAAAAGGAAACTCAAATCTACAATATGTTCGTCGATCTGGTATTTGTAGCCTATAATAAGAAAGGGTTTTTTTTTTTGTTGTGGGGGAGGAGGGGTTAGCTTTGTCAAACCCTAGTTTAGGAATTATCTTTGAATTGGAATAATTGAAATGCCATGAACGTAAATTATGTTGGAATATTCAAATATTGAAAGAGTACTTATGAGAGAGGGGGGGGTGGGGGGGGTGAATCATAAGTACCAAACTTTTGCCAATAATTTTTTTTTAACCGAAAGTAAGTTGCATGCATCAAATAAGTATATAACAAAACTCATGCATCGATAACACATAACACTAGAATTTGGTAACCCAGAAACCCTCCAGGAATAAGAAGGTAAAACTGGGGTGGGGATGATACCCACAAAAATTTACTGCAGCAATATTGTTTAACCACTTTTGATGGTCTGCCCTGTTAATGGGTTTACACTGTATTAATAGTGACCTGGTTAGAGGATTTTCAAACACTTAACATGAAGTGTCACCTGGTTAAAGGATTTTAATCACATAATCGAAAGGTTCTTACAAAATAGTTGTAAAGCTAACCTATCACTATAGGATTTTCATTCTAACACAATTGCTAGAGAGTATTAGATACAATAAACCTGACAGATTACAATCCTTGATTGCTGAATACAGGCTCCCTTTCCACCTTCTCTTGATGTTGATCCTTTGTGATTTGAATACTCTTGCTTATGAAAATAGATTTCCTTATGCACCCTTGTATGTCCTTCAATATATCTCATCTCTCTCTTTTATAGTGAAATTTCATCTTCCTTATAAAGACTTCAAAAACTTAGAGTTTGTTTTGGATCTATGATCCATATTGAATCTCAATTTCTCGCTCAATACTTATCTTTTTCTGATTGGTTGCATGTCTTTAGAATTTTTCTTATTGGCTACATGCAAATTGCATAGAAAAAATAAAAGATTCGATCTTATCATTAAATCCCTTGAAATTTACCTTTTGTCGGCTGCAAAAACTGTTTGCATCATAGTTTGTGCAATTCAAAACTTTTATGCTATTCTACTGAGTTACTTGGCTCCTGAAGTATTTTTGATACTTGGCACATGTTGTTTCCTGGATAGCTTGGCACTTGAACAAAATTATATCACTCGGCACATGTTGCACTCGACACTTGTTATTGCTTGACACCTATTGCACTTGACACCTGTTGCACTCGACACTTGTTATTACTCGACACCTGTTGCACTCGACACCTATTGCACTCGGCACTTGTTATCACTCGGCACCTTATCTTACTCGACACTTACTTTTGATCTTGGTTAAGTGTATTGACACTCAGTTGTCAAATTTATTCTTTAAGCTAACAATCTCCCCCTTTGACATGAGTGGCAAAAACACTTAATTAAGATCCATGTGACTCAGTAATTTATCCTTCATTCAGACTTTGCTCCCAAAATTTGCTATCTCCCCCAAAATTTCAAAATTTGCTATCTCTGCTAAAATTTTCTATCTCTGCTATCTCCCCCTTTTATTGTACTTATCATTTCATTCCTGTACTCAACTCTTATTACTTATTCTCCCCCTTTTTGACACTTATGTCAAGGGTGTTTATAATGAAATGCCATACTTGGCAAAAAATGTGCTGTTAACTTCAAGGAGTACCTTCAGAGCTACATCCCAATTTGCTAATGCAACATCTAATGTCTTATGTTGGATGGTAATCTCTTCTCCTAGGTGTACAAGTCCATCAGTTGAAGAAAGGTTGGGGTCTTTCCTGAGGACTGTCTCTGCATTTATCTACTCTTTGTGAAGTAATTCCAAATGAGGGGTAATTGATGATTGCATTTGTATCAATTTGCCTTTTATGGTTGCCTCCTTTGCTGCTAAAATAGCTAACTCTCTTTGTGTGTGAAGCGATTGGACAAAATGCTTCTCACTCTGAGCTGGATCTATGGGGAGTTGCATGCTAGAAGTTTTTAGATTGTTTTCCAAGCTCAGTATTTTTTGGCTAGTCTCTTGTGTGAATGTGGAAAAATCACACAACTTTTTGTATAGGGAAAAGATGTTTCCTAGTACAATTTTAACTGTTATAACTTTCTTTGCTAGTTCTTCTTGTGACAGTGCTATATCACCAGATATTTTACTATTTACTTTACCTTGAAACTTCTTTTCTGACCATTCAAGCAATCTGGCATTTGTTTCCTGGTCTTCATTAGTCACCTGGTCAACTATATCAGATAGTTGTTCCATGATTGGTCTTGACTCATCTGGAGATTGTAAGCAAAAGGATTCCATGAATATGTCTTTAATTTCATTCAATGTAAGCTTATGCTTGTATTCCTTTCTTAGTGCTTCTTGTCTCCTTCTTTTGTCTAATGCACTCTGAATTTCATTAATATTTTCTTCAGTAAGAGTGCTAGATTCATAATATGGGATCTTTATTTCTTCATCAAGCTCAGGAACTCTGTAGTGAAGTCTCCTGACTACCTTTGATGAGCTTGAGCCTGGTGTTCTGATTTTCAGTTGTAATCCATCTATGCTCGGCTACTAAAGAGTTTGTGTTGGAGTACCAGATTTTGGTAATGCAACCAATGTTTGTATTGCAGTCTCGTCCTTTTTCTATGTCTCTTTTTCTTCAGCTTGAATATCCCTTTTATGAATGCTAGGTGGGGTTGAACTTGTTGGTTGTTCATATATTTCTTTTATTTCCCCTGCTGCTGTACTCGGCACTTGGAGTGTATCAGTGATTATACTTGGTGGAGGTGGTGGTTGAAGGAATAGAATACCAGTAGTTTGTGTGGTCAAAGGTGGCACTTGTGCTTTTACCTTGACTTCTAGATTCTGTAATTCATCAACATTGACCAATACAGGATTTGAACTTAATTTTGCTACTAGTGATGATTGGTCAAGGATTTCCAAATCCTCTGCAGTTAATGGATTGATGTTTAGATTTGAAATGTCTGTAACATCCTTTATTTTTATGAAATCTATAGGTGTGATGGTGGCATGAGGAGGACTAGGAGGAGATACTTGTATGTCTTGCATACTTTGATCTTGTGTCTCAGTTGTATCTTTCTCTTCCTCTTTCTCCTCATTATGTGCCTCTTCTTCCTTTTCTTCTTTACTCTCCTTCTCCACTAGTTTCTTCTCATTTTTTTCTGATGCTTTCTTTTCCTTTGTCTTGGCAATTGCTTCTGCCTTATATTCTTCATTATATACATCTTCAATTTTCTTGTAAACTATTTTCCACAATCTTGCGAATTTAGTAACTACCTCTTCAATTTTATTCTGTAATATGCTGAATGCTCTATATTTGGGAGTGAATCTATTATTATGCCTTTTTACGGCATTTATTATTTGATCTTTAGTCAGATTAGGCAACAATCTTGCCAATTTTGACTCCCTTATTTCTTTTTCCATTTGTAAACAAAAATGCCATTTATCCTCTATAATTTTATATAGTTCTATTAGCATAGATTCATCTAATTCTAGAGGTGTGTGCTTATAATCAGCCATCATAGCATACACAGATTCCTCTAATTTATTTTTCTCTTCTTTGGTGAGCTTTGAAAAATTCAGGTTCTTTAGACCTTTTAAATCATTATTTCTAATTTTTGAACATAATTTATCAACAACAGTCTAGGGTTTGTGTCTTACCACTTGAAATTGACTATTGTCCTCTGACTCTATTTTCTCCTCATCTGTTTCAGGTTGGGGAATAAACTTCCTTTTCTTTGACTCAGCAACAGTCTTCTTTGAGTCTTTCTTCTTTCCTTTTGCTTCCTCTTGGGCTTTTTGTGCTACAACCCTTGTGGTCAGTCTCTTTGGTGCAGGGGTAGCTACTTTTATCCCCTTGGATTTAGGAGCAGAAGGAGTTGTGGTCTTTCTCTTAACTGGTGCTTCCTTGGCTTCTTCTACCTCAACTTTTTCCTCTCTGTCTCCTTCTGACCCTTGAGTCTGACTTTGAAGTTTATCTCCTTCTTCTTCAATGTCTTCTCCTTCTTCTTCTGTTGTTCCTTCTTCTTCTACGCCAAATTTTCTTTTGATTTGTCTCACCATTTTCTCTTTCTTCTTTACCGCTAAAGCAGTCTTCAAATCTATTATTACCTTTGATTTGACAACATCATAAGTTCCAATTTTTTTTGCAGTTTTATCTGCTTCTTCTGCAAGTAAGGTTGTTATTGCTACAGAGGCTTGATCAACATCAAGTTCATAACCTAGTGGCCTAAGCCATCTTATTCTAGGTATAATTTCTTGTATATAAGTATAATCTATATCTACAAGAAAACAAATATCTTTTTCATATTTCTTAGTCAACGAGATTGGAATTCTCATTCTTTGTTTCATGGACTTTTTGAAGTCCTCAAAATAACCAGTCATTTGGTCATCAAAATTTTCACCCATCTATTCAATGTATCCATTAATTTGTTCAACAATTGTTTTATCTGGATTCCATTTTACTTTACCCATAGAAGGAAATTCTTTCATCAGACAGAAAAACATACACATCAAAACTGATCCAAATTTGCATTGAGCTCCCTTGCTTTTCCTTATAGTTCCCAAATTTTCATTAATCTGTTGAAACATGAGCTCTGCCAAATCATAAGTGTGATCTCTTTTGATTATCTTGTATGCAACATCAACTGCTATACAAGGTACACTGTTCAACTTGCTTGATTGATAGAATTTGTGTGAAATAATTCTCATAGCAAAATCTAGTAGGGGATCAGTGACTGTGTCGATAGTCATTCCTCTATTGTTCCATTTGGCACCTGCATTTTTCTCTATTATTTCTCTTTTGTCACTTCATAGGGTCTTTGGCCAATCTAGGGTTGGAATACTAGTAACCCTATGACCAATTTTCTTGGTAAATTTTACTGGCCCAGACTCTAACCAAAAAGCTCCATCATGTATTTGGCTCAAAATTATCCGTACCCATTCTATTTTGAAAACAATAAAAAATGCTAGGGTTTTGGTCAATCCCTTTCTTTCTATTATTGAAAACTCATTTTTTAGTACTTTGTTTTCACACAGTTTATCATATGCATTATGAATTTCTAAGTCTCCTATGGCACCAATTTTGCAATTATAACATCTGCGAACATCTTGTACCATAAAAACTTTATCCAAAATAACTGATAATGCACCTGTAGGATCATTCTTGTATGCTACTTCTGGAATGGGCTTAAATTCAGGTTGTTTTACTTTGTTGCTGACCAACTGAACTTCATGACTCTCTAAACCCTTGGTGGTTCCTTACCTAGATGCCATTGTTTGCCAAGCTAGGGTTTATAATTTAAACAAGTTTATGAGTCCTACATAGCTCAACGCTTAAGTAAAATAACTTAAATCGATGAAATTTATCTTGAATCGCTATTGAAATCTTTCACGAATGGCTTCTGAGCTATTCTTGATCTTCTCCGCTCCTTTTTCAGCTTTGCTTCTTGCTCGAATGGTGGGAAAATGATCGAGAATAGGATTTATGTACCCTTCAAAATAGAGTAATAAATGCTTAATACACTGCCAACTGTCTACTCAGCTCTTGAAATATTTCATTATAACTCGGCTCCCATTATGTTTTACTCTACTCAGCTCCTATTGACATTTCATAGCTCAACATCAACTATCAATCTCGGTCGTTGTTAGCAACTCGGCTCCTGAAGACAACTTTGACATATCTTCAAAAAGTTCTCAATTTTGACTTGGCATCCCCTTTTTAAAAAATAAAAATAAAAAATTTATGCAGATTTCATTTTTGCAGTTCTTATATGTCTTGGGACTGATTTATGATGTTACTTGGTTTATCAATCCCTCACACTCATTCTTTACTTAATTTGATGAAGTTTCATCACTTGACCTATTAGGTGAAGTGATCTTTGTATTTGATGTGCTAGACTCATCTTTCTTTCTCCATGCCTTATTCATTTCACTTCTGATATGTCCAACATCTATCTTTTCCTTTCCGTTGCTAAACTCAGAACTTGATGTCTTTGACCTTGTTGGGCAATTCCTGCTGACATGACCAATTTTTAAGCAACTGAAACATGTGGTTTGACTCAACCATCTTTTTTAGTTCCCTCTAAAATTTGTTCTTATGCAATTCTGTGAGATATGTCCATATTCTTGACAATAGTGACTGTTGTTCCTGGTGTTGTAATCCCAAAATTCATGGTTTGATGTCTTTATTGGTTAATTTACTGTCCACATAGGTTTTGATCTGCATTCAAATGCCCTATGTCCATACTTTTTGCAATTATAACAATGTCCATCAAATCTTTGAGTCCTTGTGACATTGGATTTGCAATTTTGTGTCATATGTCCTTGCATGTTACACTTGTGACAGAAACTTTTGGGTATGTTTGATTGATTGAATCTTCTACTCCTGCACATATTAGCTGTATGTCCCTTCTTATTATAGAAATGACAAGTGGGTTTTGAATTCTTACCTTTATCACTTCTTTGTTCAGCACTCTTTGATGATTCTCCAACTTTAGAGCTGTTATATCCAAGTCCTGATGTATCATGGGGAGATTTTGGTGATTTCAACAACTATTCAAAATACTTGATTGCTTCACTTGATTTATTGAGATTCTCTACTACCTCTTTTTCTCTATTCAATTCATTCTGCATTTGTTCATTTTGCATCTTCAAGGTAGAGATCTCAATGTCCTTTATATTGAGTTCATGATGAAGATTCATCATTTGGGCAAGTGTATCCATCTGCATGTTTGAGATCCTTGTCAGTTCAGTACATTTTGCTTCAAGTCTGTTTGCAAGACTCCTTTTGTCATTTTCCAACATGACCTTATCATCAACTGCTCTTTTCTTTTGTTCAGTAATTTTACATATCATGATAGCCTGTGATTCATGTTCCATCTTTAGAGTTCTTATCTCATCTGCTTGAATTTTATTTTTCTCCATCAGTTCTACTATTGCTGCATCAAACTCTTTAGTGTCTCCACTGGAAAATATGTTTGTGGTATCAATCTCCTTGTAGTCCATATCATTTTCAGCTATGGCTAGATCCTTCCTCTTTTTTAATGAGCTTCTCAATTTATTTCTGAATTACTCCAAGCAATGCAAAGCAAGTTGCACATCTATCACCTGATTTTCAATGATCTTTCCAAGTTTGAAAGCTTCCATCTTTAGATCTTTTCCTCCAAGTTGTTAGGCTTTTCCTTGTGAGAACCTGACCTGCTCTGATATCAAATATGGAAAGAGTACTTATGAGAAAGGGGGGGGGGGTTTGTGAATCATAAGTACCAAACTTTTGCCAATAATTTTTTTTAAACTGAAAGTAAGTTGCATGCATCAAATAAGTATATAACAAAACTCATGCATCAATAACACATAACACCAAAATTTGGTAACCCAGAAACCCTCTAGGAATAAGAAGGTAAAATTGGGGTGGGAATAATACCCACAAAAATTTACTGCAACAATATTGTTTAACCGCTTCTGATGGTTTGCCCTGTTAAAGGCCTACCCTGTTAAAAGCCTTACACTATATTAATAGTGATCCGGTTAGAGGATTTTCAAACACTTAACATGAAGTGTCACTTGGTTAGAGGATTTTAATCACCTAATCAAAAGGTTCTTACAAAATAGCTGTAAAGCTAACCTATCACCATAGGATTTTCATTCTAACACAATTGCTAGAGAGTATTAGATACAATAAACCTGATAGATTACAATCCTTGATTGCTGAATACAGGCTCCCTTTCCACCTTCTCCTGATCTTGATCCTTTGTGATCTAATAACTCTTTATTTTTAAAATAGACTTGCTTATGCACCCTTGTATGTCCTTCAGTATATCTCATCTCTCTCTTTTACAGTGAAATTTCATCTTCCTGATAAAGACTTCAAAAACTTAGAGTTTGTTTTGGATCTACGATCCATATTGAATCTCAATTTCTCGCTCAATACTTATCTTTTGCTGATTGGTTGCATGCCTCTAGCATTTTTCTTATTGGCTGCATGCGAATTGCATAGAAAAAATAAAAGATTCGATCTTATCATTAAATCCCTCAAAATTTACCTTCTGTCGGCTGCAAAAATTGTTTGCATCATAGTTTGTGCAATTCTTAACTTTTATGTTGTTCTACTGAGTTACTCGGCTCCTGAAGTATTTCTGATACTCAACACATGTTGTTTCCTGGATAGCTCAGCACTTGAACAAAATTGTATCACTCGGCACATGTTGCACTCGGCACTTGTTATTACTCGACACCTGTTGCACTCGGCACTTGTTATCACTCGACACCTTATCTTACTCAAAACTTACTTTTGATATTCGTTAAGTGTATTGACACTCAGTTGTCAAATTTATTCTTTAAGCTAACAAAGTAAATGTGTAATTTTACCTTAGAATAGAAGGATCTCTTCAATCAAATGCAATTTGATTACTTCACCAATTGATTAGCATTAAGAAAATAAAGATCAATAAATTTAGAAGACATGACAAAGGATCTCAAATAGATTGAAGGAGATCTTGAAGATGGCTGCCATAATGTCTTGAATGCTTAAATCCTTGATCATAAATGGAGGATGCTTAAAGACTTGAAAACTTGAATTCTTGAGAGGTAGTGTGCTAGAGTGCTTGTGCATGTATGACCTTAGATACCAAATGGACAAAATGGAAGGGATCATATGGATCTTAGAAATGACTAATTCCCACAAGACCGTTGGTTATTCTCCTATTATATAGAGATAAATCACTATTTTTCTATGTCTTAAACATACATCTCATGCAAAATCATAAAATTTTGCATCTTCCTTGTCTTGATCTTTGACATTCTACTTCAAGAACCAATCTCCAATTTTGAAGGACCTTTATGTTGATTTATTGTCATGAATGTACTTGACTTGTTTATGCTTCTCAATTTTATGTTCCAATGTTGATCTCTCGAATTTACCTAGTTCAGCTAGTGCATGTATCCTCTCTTCCATAAAATCCATCTCTTCAAATTGTTCCTAATTCATGAACCTATATACTGGTGACAATTTTTTCATGGATTTTAGACCTTTCTCCATAAATCAATTCAAATAGAGAGGAACTAGTAGATTTTTTTAATGTGATTTGGTGTACCCACAATGTGAGGTTCAACTTATTCTCTCATTCTCTTTTTTTTATCATCCAACATCCTATTGATAATATTAACTATGTTTTTGTTACTTGATTCAACTTAGCCATTCCCTTGAGGGTGATGGGGTGAAGAATACAAAATAAATGTACCATACTTACTACAAAAGTTAGAAAAACCCCATGATCTAAAAAATATACAATTATCTATCCAATAATTTTATGGGGGACTCCAAACATTGTCATGATGTTTTCCATCAATAACTTAGTAATAAACTTACTGGTAGATTGCTTAGTGTTGGAAATAATTCTCTAATTATATATTATCATTGATGTTTACAAAAATGTTAGTATTAACCAAGGAGTTGGGTAATGGATACTTTTCAATATTATCGAGCAATTGGTTATGTAAGGATTCATGCTTGTAGTATTGACTAAGTGGTTGGGCATCAAAGCAGATTAGTATTGATTGAGTGGTTGAGAAATGGGAAGCCATAATGTAGACCGAGTGTTCAGTCTCAGTGTTGACCAAGTGACATTAGAATGAAATTATCAAATATTTTATTAATTGAAGCCGACTATTTAGATGTTTATTGATGTTTTGAAAGGGTATTCAAGCTAACATTTCCTAACTTATGATATATTGGAAAGGTCAAGTTGTAAGGATAAAGTGTAGCAAAAAGAATATGAAAAAGATGGATATGTGAGTGAAGGAAAGAAAGGTAGACCAGGATAGTGTGAAAGATAAGCTACAAAGAACCATCTAATCAAGAAGGATCTAGAGGTAAAGCTAGATCAAAGATCTATATCTACAAATCAATTTACTTCACAAAGCAAGCCAAACTACTATTTCTTTCTAACCATTGTAATAGTAGAGAAATATCTTAACGGAGTTGATGTAATAGTCATTTTGTAAATCCTCTAATAGGTGGCATTTCATGATTGAAGTGTTTAAGAGGCCACTCCTAAAATGGTGATCTAAATCCTCTAATAGGGTCATACTTGATAATATTTTTGTAACCTTTAACATGGTTATCTCTTAATAGGACTCACTTTAGAAGAGTGGAAATTATTGTAACTAGTTGCAACATGGTTTTTTCCAAATTGGGTATTCACATTAAATCTTGGTTTCATCAATATTCATTCTATTTTCTTATACTTCATGTTTCTAGAACTAAGTTACTAAAGGTTAAAATAGTGTAATAATCTTAAGATTACTTTGTTAGCTGAGCTATTTAGTATAGCATGATCAGTAAAAGTTTATATTGACATCTATGGGACATAGTATTTTCTTTTGTGGTAAGTGATTCATCCTTCCCCTCTCAGTTACTCTCTTACATTTCCAACAATTGGTATCAAATTAGTTATTTCTTGTAGGAAAGGGTTTTAAGAACATTAGCTAAAGATCAAAATGTCTTATAGAATGGAGATCTCTAAGCTAAACAAAGAAAAAAATTCAGCTTTAAAGGAGTTGATTAAGCTACATATATCAAACATCAATGATGTTGGTGTGTTATAATTGGATAACAAATATGTGCCACTACCCAAGCCTATGATTGTGGAGAAAACAAAAGAAGCAAATGATCACAATAATATGATGATTGATATTGCATCCTCCTTGAACTATTTTGAATTTGATGACATTAAAGATTGTCCTACTGCATTCAACATGTGGGAAATGTTGACAAAAGTATTTGGAGGTGACCATAATGTCTAGAGAGCCAAGGAAGAGAGTTTAAGAGGTAAACTTGATCAATTGAAAATGAAATAAGGTGATAATATTTCTCAATACAGTGAAAGGATCAAATATTGTGTAAGTACAATGAAAGTTGCATGAGGCAAAATTGATGATGATATAGTAATCAACAAGATACTAAGAACTCTTCTTCCTATTTATGCAATTAGAGTTTCAACTATTCAAGAGATGAGATGTAGTCAAACACATGATTTAACTCCAGATACTCTTGTGGGAAGATTGACTTCTTTTGATTTGGATAACTTTAATAACTATGCTCCTTCTTCTAACAATCTTGAATCTGCATTCAAGGAAAAACTAACCCTTAGTAGAAAAGGAGGGAACTAAAAAGAAAAAAAAGTTGATAGTAAAGAAGAAGATGAATTAGACAAAGATCTTTAAGTCATTGAATCTGTTCTAGAAAAAATAGAAGCAAAAGGAAAAGGAAAACTCAAAGGTAAAATTCCATTTATTTGTTTCTCATGCAAAAAAATTGGTCACATTGCTACAAGGTGTCCAAACAAGGAGGACACATATGAGAAAAGGTTCAACAAGTTCAAAGACAAAAAGACATCACAAGATACAAGGACTATGAAGGAAAAGCTAAGAAATCATGTTACATTGTGAAATATTCTGATAGTGATGATGATGAAGATGAAGCATTTTATTTTTTGTTAAAGACACACTTGATCATGATGAGGAAAATGAAAATATGGCACTTATCTCTCATGTTAGAAAAAATGATTCAAGGATCATTTATAGTCATTGTTCTCATCACATGACTGGTGATAGTTTTTTTTTTAACATTTGGAATATTATGATGGTGCAAGTGTTAGATTTGGGAACAATGAACCATGTTATGTAAGCAGAAAAGTAATCATACCATTAGCTAATGAAATCAAATGTGAGAATGCATATTGGGTTGTAGGATTAAGACATAATCTACTTAGTGTATCACATTTGAACAATATAGGATACATAGTTGAATTCATGAATGGAAAAGCTAAACTATTGGATGGAAAATGAAAACTAGTTGGAAGTGGCAATATGACAAAAGGAAAATTGTTTTACCTAGATTTGACTAAATGATCTTGTTTGCTAGCTCATGTTGAAGAAAGTTATATATTGCATAAAATAATGTTTCATGTTAAATTTGAGGACCTAATCACCATAAGAAAGAACAAATGAGTAAGAGGCATACCTTACTTGAAGAAACCTAAGATGGGCATGTGCAAACAATGTCAAATTAGTAAAACGAGTAAAAGAAGTTTCAAAATTAAATACTATAATTTTGAAGAAGTTGTGGAACTAGTCACACATATCTTTTTGGTCCAATAAGTGTGGAAAGCTACTATGGAGATATATATTTCATTCTATTTTTTGAAAATTATTCTAGAATGATGACTATAATGTTTTAACAGGATAAGTTTGATGCTTTTAAAATGTTCAAATGGTATTTGGATAGACTTTGGAAACAAATAGGGAAGAATATGAAACTCTTGAGATTAGGTAGAGGAGGAAAATTTATCTCTAATGAATTCAGTGAGTTCTAAAATGAAAGAGGAATCAAAAGATAGTTATCAACACCTTAAACTCCATAGCATAATGGAATAGTAGAGAGAAGAAATAGACCCATCATGGAATGTGCAAGAACACTAATGGAAAAAAATAATTTGCACCAAAGTATTCGAGAGAAGAAATTAGCACAACAATTTATACACTTAATTGAGTTCAATTGAAGAACGATAAAAACACGATACCTTATGAATTATGGTATAGTTACAAACCCAATGTTTATTATCTTAGAGTATTTGGAAGAAAATTTTATATCTTAAAAGATGTAAGGTAAGGAAAGCTTGATGCAAAAAGTAATGAAGGAATATTCCTAGGGCACTCAAATAGAAGCAAGGTATACAAATGTCTGAATGTTATTACTCAAAAGATTGATGAGTTTATAGAAAGAAGTCAAGAAAAAGGTAGAAAAGAGCCCAAAGATTACATACATTTTGTCTATTATGAAGAAGAACATTAGATGTTACCTCAGAAGGTTGAATCTAATCAACAACCAAGTGTACCAAACAATTCATTAGAAGTTCAGCTTGAGTCACTAACAAAGGCACCTTAGTCACATATAGTTCAACCTTAGTTGGAACCCTAGGTAGTGTAACCTGAGTCACAAGTAGAGCAACCTAAGTTAGAAGCACTGCAACACAAGTCATAGATAGAGGCACCAGAGCAAAAACAAAATGGTCTAGAGGAGCCCAAGAAAAAAGATGAAGATCTTGGCGAACCAAGTAAACAAATTATAGAGTCAAGAAAGAATGATCCATGACTTGCCAATATGTTAGATAACATCATGTATCTAATCAAATAATTAGAGGAGAGATAGAAGGTATACTAACAAGGAACAAACTAAAAGGTACATGTTTTCTTAGTGAATTTGAGCCTAGATTTTTAAGAGATGCATTAGAAAATGAAAGTTTTATAGAAGCTATGACTGAATAGATTGAGAAAATAGAAAAGAATAAAACCTGGTCTCTTGTTCCTAGACTAAAGGATAAAAATGTGATTGGTAAAAAATGTATATTCAAAAATAAGTTGAATGAGAAATGGGAACTAACAAGAAACAAGACAAGGCTAGTAAGTAAAGGTTATGTTCAATAAGAAGATATTGATTATGGGGAAGCACTTTCCCCTATTACAAGACTTGAAGGAGTCAAAATACTTCTAGCTTGTGGAACACAAAAGGGATTCAAAGTATATTAGATGGATGTCAAATCAACCTTCTTGAATGGAGTCTTAGAATAAGAGCTCCAAATTGAACAATTTGAAGGTTTTGTTGATCCAAGCCAAAGAAACATGGTATGTAAACTTCATAAAGCCTTATATGGATTAAACCAAGCTCCTAGAGCATGGTATGAAAGACTACATGGATATCTAGTGAAAATTGGTTTTGAAAAGACAAATGATAATATCAATTTGTACATTAAGGAAGGACCATAGGAAAAGATATTGCTTGCAAAAATATTTGTGGATGATATCATATTTGGTGGACACCATCATACTCAAAAAATACTACATGTATAGAAGGATCCAATAATTGACCAAGGAAAGAGGGAAGAAAGCACACAAGGTGATGTTATGCAAGTCATTTGCTAAAGAAATGAGGAAAGAATTTGAAATATCTATGTTAGGAGAGATTAAATTCTTTTTGGGTCTGCAAGCTCATCAAATGAAGGATGGCATATACATCACTCAATCAAAACACACCACAAAAACATTGAAAGTATTTAAAATGGAAGATTCCAAACTAGTTGGGACACCTATGCCCACTAGACATAAGCTCTCAAAGAATGATGATTCAAAGATTTTAAATTAGATTACTTACACATCAATGATTGGGAAACTTCTATATGTTCACCTTGATTACTCTACAAACTATCTTGTTCGCTCTTCCAATTTGATCATTCACTTATTTTACATTGATAAAAAGTTTTTGGGCTTTGTCCTCCTTAAGAAGACTCTAGTTTCTTAAGGCTAGGTATGAATCTATAGCTTAGATTCATTTATTTTTCCACTTAAACCTTCCCATTTTCTAATTGCCTACATGTAAATACATAGGGAATTTGCATATAGATTTGTCCTTATCTCCAAAAGATCATAATTTATCCTTAAGTCAGGTTAGAAATGGTTTACATAGTTGTTTGTGCCATTGCAAACAAATATGTCCAAACTATGTCACTCAGTATATGAAGTCTCTGATGCTCAGCATATATTATATTTTTGCTTCTAAATCAACACTTGTACTACTTTCCATCCACTATTTACTCAACACTTGAATCAATCAGCATGGTCTATCTACTTGACACTAGAGCGACTTGGTACATGAGTGTCTTGGCACTCATTCCTACTCGACATGGTCTAATATTTACATGTTGTGCTCTGCATGAATTACCAGTTTGACATGAACTAAGTAAATGGTTTAAGTGTGTTGACACTAACTTGTCAAAACCAATCTAAGTTCAACAATCTCTCCCTTTGACATGAGTCTCAAAAACACTTAAATATACATAATCAATCTTTAATCTTCTTGAGCATAACATATCCATGAATCAAATTATACAAAACTTCAAAATTTCAAAATTCTACAATAACCTATATTCCTCAAAAATGATAACTCCTCCTAAGTTAATGTGTCTATTTTGTATCCAAAAGTTGTGCTCTTCTCTAACTTGGGGATGGCGACTATAGAGGTTGAGGAGGGTAATGCATTGTATCTAATACTCTTCCATTTGATATGCTCTGTCATAGCTGATATTTGTATTTTTTTATTACTTTCCTCAAAAATGTGTCTTTAGAAATATATATGTCTATCACCCCAATGTTATAAATTTACTAAGTTAGGCTCCCCCTTTGTTCATACTCCCTCATGGTATATTTTTCCTTTTCTTTATCTCCCTTTTTATATTTCTCCCCCTTTCTTTATCTCTCCCCTTTTTGTATGTCAAGTGGGCTATACATGTATAGTGTGTTTGTCCAAAAAGGATTTATAGACTTCTATTATGATTTTAAGAGCTACATCCCAATTGTCACATACAACATCCAATGACTTGATCTTGATAGCATGCTCAACAACAAGGCATACTAGGCCATCTAAGGTAGAAAGATTGGGATCTTTATTCAGTAGAGTCTTGGCATAACCTAGTTCCTTGTGTAGTATTTCTATGTGTGGGGTGAGGGACACTTGTATACATGTCAATTTGGCTCTTATGCTAGCCTCTTCTATTGTTAACAAAACTAATTAACTTTGTGATTGAAGAAATGTATGAAAATGCTTCTCACTCTAAGCAGGGTATTGAGGTAACCTTGTACCTGATATGTTGAGATTTCTCTCTAGGCTCAAAATATGATATCTGGTCTCTTCGGTGAAGAGTGTAGCATAAAATAATTTGGTGTAAAATGAGTATATATTCTCAAGTACCTTCTTCACATCCTCAACATTTGTAGCCAATACAACTTGAGTGAGTGCTATATCACCAGATATCTCTTCATTTACCTTACTCTAGAATTTCTTTTTAGACCATTCTAAGATTTTAGCATTATTATCAATGTCTTCATTATTGACCTTTTCCACTATATTTGGTAGTTATTCTAGTAGTGTCTTGGTCTTTTGAGGAGTTAGAAGCATAAATGCATCCAAAAAGATGTCTTTAATGTCTTGAAGGTCTTACTTCTTCCTGTGTTCTCTCCTAAGCATTTCTTGATGCTTTTTCTTCTCTAAAGCTTGTTGCAAAATGCCTATTTTGTCTAATGTCAGTGTATCATAATCAAACTTAGGTATAACTATCTCTTCATCAAGAGTAATATCTCTAAAATGAATTAACTTTTCAACTTTTGAAAAGCTAGAACCTACCACTGAGATTTGCAGTGGTATAACTTTCATGCTTAGCTTTTGAAGAGTCCGCATAGGTTGAGGGCTAGATGTTGGTAAAGTTACCAATGCTTAGATGGCTTCTTGCTCCTTTACCTTAGATGTTTTCTCACTCTCTTCAAATTTTCTCATGTTTAATACAATGACATGACTAGAACCTTGTTCTTGTGCTTCAAGTACAGATGAATCTATCTATCCTGCTTCTTATTGTCCAGTAGTAGTGTCTTTCTCTTCTTTTGTAGTCTACTTCTGCTCAACTATGTAAATTTTAACAAGTGCATCAACCTTAGTAGATATATCTAATATTTATTGACTCAAAGGTTGTACTTGAGTAACTAAAGGGATGACAGAAGGTAGTTCTTATGGATTTACATTGTCCCTTGTGATGTCAGTTACTAGCTTTTATAGCTTATCTATACTGACCAAAACTAGATTTTCACATAGCTTGGCTTGCAGTGTAGATTGGTCCAATATCTTCTTCAAGTCTTTTTTAGTCAAGGGATTGATGTTTTGATCTAAAAGGTGAAATACATCCTTAATAGTAATGGTTTTAGTAGACTTGACTATGTCATGTGAGGGATTGACGCTTGACTCTTGTGCATCTTGCACACTCTATTCATCTTGCTACTATTCAGTTGTTGCCTTGTCATCAATTTTCTTTGCAGTTTCCTCCTCAACTATATCATCTTTCTTAACATCATTTTCCTTTTCATCATCTTTGTCATCTTCATCCTTATCATCAAATTTACCCTCAAAAGGGTTAGCTTCTCCTTGTTTTATAGTGGTCAACCCATAGATAAGTTTCCATATTTGGGTTGATTTCTTGACCACACCTTCAATATTATTTTGAAGAATGTTGAAGGCTCTATATTTAGGTGTAAACCTAACTCCATATTTCTTATTAGCCTTAGCAATATGCCCTTTTCTAAGTTGTGGCATTACTTGGGCTAAACTAGTTTCCCTTATTTGTTTTTCCAAATTTAAACAATATTGTCATTTTTGTCTCACTTAAGTCATATAGTTTCTTGGGTACTGAGTTGCAAAATTCTAATGGTGTTGTCTTAAATTTTGACATCATTGCATATAGAGCTTCTTCCACTAACTTTTTCTCCTCTTTGCCCAGATCATCAAAATTTGCATGTCTAAAACCAAATAAATCTACATTATTCTTGACATTTTCACACAAATTTTCATGATCAAAGAGTGGTTTGTGACTTATTACTTTGAATTGTCTTATATCATATGATTCAGTCCTTTCTTCATTTGAATCTGGTTGTGCAACATATTTTCTTCTTTGTTTCTTTTGCACTTGGCCACCTTGCTCTATTTGTTTGGACTTCTCCTTGGCCTTCTATGTTATTGCTCATGTGCTTGCTCTGGTGGTAGGTATAGTTGGCTTGGCTTGGCTTGGTTTAACATTTTTCTTTGCCTTAGGCACTACCTATTTCTTAGGCTTTCTCTTCTTTGGGTTCGCATGAGTAGGTGCTTCCTTGGCTTCTTCTCCCTTAACACCATCTGTTTCCTCCTCTTCCTTATCCTCTCCCATGCCTTGAGTTAATGCAAGAAGTTCTTGTGCTTGTGATTTTCCTTCCTCTTCATCCTCTTCTTCTTCATCTTATTCCTCATCTACACCTTCTCTAAATCTGGTAGTTAGCTTCTTGACCAACTTATCTTTCTTCTTGACTATGGAGGCAATTTTCAACTCCATGGTAATCTTTGATTGTACCATTTCATAGTTCCCAAATATCTTTTCACTTTTATCAATCTCCTCTGGTAGGAGTGTTGTGATGGGTGCTAAAGCTTCATCAACATTAATCTCATACCCAAGTGGTCTTAACCATCTAATCCTTGGTGTGGTCGCTTGCACAAAGGCATAATCAACATCAAGAAGAAAACATATATCATTATAATGTTGATCAACTAAAGAAACTAGTATCCTAATTCTTTCCTTTATTTATTTCTTAAAATCTTCAAACTAACTTGTCATCAATGATTCAAAATTTTCTCCCATCTATTCAATAAATTCAATAATCTACACTATTACTGACTTATTTGTTTTCCAACTTACAATACCAAAAGAGAGAAATGTATTCTACACACAAAAGAATATGCACACTAGAATTGAACCAAATTTTCATTGAGCACTCTTGGTCTTCCTAATTTATCTAGAATTCCCATTAGATGTTGTAGTTCAAGCTCAACTAGATTTTAAGTATGATCTTTCTTTACAATTTTGTAACCAACATCCACAACAATACAAGGTACACTATTCAATCTACTAGATTAATAGAATTTTTGAGAAATTGTCCTTACAAAAAATTTCAACAATGGATCAGCAATAATATCTATTGTCACATCTCTTTTATTCCATTTTTATCTAGTATTTTTCTCTATTACTTCCTTGGAATCATTCCTCAGAGACTTGGGCTGATCTAGGTTATAGGCCAACATTGGGGAAAATAATAATAGAGAATTAATGATTTATAATGAGGTTTTCTTGGTTTATACACGTCAATCTGAGAGCATAAGCTTGTGAAAGGCATGTAAGAAATATGCTATCAAGGGATGATAGTTGTGAGATGAGGGATTATGAATGCAGCTACTACACATGAAGAAAATCTATGAAAGACTACAGAAATCCTAGCGATAGGAACTGTTACTTCCTGGTGACAAGAACATTAGAAACATAAATAACTCAATAAAACTAATCTGTAATAAAAATAATTACAACTCATAATATATTTCATATGAAATATTATTATATAATCAAATACTAATATTAAACACATAAACTAATATACTACAATTAAATCTAGATATTATGTAATACTAAGATAATTAACATACAAATGAAAGCTAATATAAATATACTCCAAAAAAAAAAAAAGATATCACCAAATAACTTTGGAGTGGGCCCTTCATCCTCAGCTACCTGGTGATGAAACCAAGTAGTAGTCTTAAGTCTCTGTAATTATGCAAATATAAACTTTATATTTCCAAATGATAATGATCTATTACAATGCTATACATTTTGTAAAACCTATACTCTCCCCCCAACACTATATCTCGCACTACTTATATATACACAAGCTTAACAAATTTATGACTATTTTGACATACATAGGCTTAACAAAAAATGGATATTATGTAACCATTCTTAATAGAAATTTGCATGATGTAAAGAATAGTCAATTTATTATTATCATGCCATATGAAATAATACTATCTTCAGCCATCATTGTGGAGCCATAGGTTTGAAGTGGTTATATTAAAACAAAATACAAATATAGAGAGAAATTGGTTGATGAGTTTCCTATCCATGTGATTCATGCAGGTATGGGTAGAATAGGTAACATTTGTTTATAGCAACAATATCGTATTTAGCCAATATGGTTTTGAAACAATTTGCAAATAGTATGGTTTTAAATGATTTCTAATATTCTAGTTTGGTTTCCATGTGAGACTTGCATTATTAGCAACAATATGGAGTAGTATTTGATTAGGTTCATTTTTCTATTCACATATACACTATCCTTCTTGATGTCTTCTTGTTGTATATAATCTTTTGGCACAAATATGTGGTGGAGAGAACTGTGGGTTGTTTCTAGTTGATAAATATGCACCATAGGTATTGTAAATCTCCTTTTTGTCAACTCCATGTAGTCAAATATTTCTAGCAAATGTGTCTATTTCAAAGTTGATGGAGCTTTGTATTGGTGAAAGAGCTACATGAAGATGCATAGCGAGTGATAGGAAGAATCATGACATATTACCAACTTTTTAGATAAAAAAAATTTCATCTATTTATTCACATATTTTATCTAATAACTATATTAAATATTACTCATAAATATTAGATTATATGCAGCATAGAGGGATAAAATGAAATATAAAATGGGGATAGAAAGAAGTGTAAAGTGTTATACGAAGGATACAATATGGTATAATTTTTCTTTCATCATTCCCCCCAACTTAGCTCATTGCACATCCTTGTGAAATCATTATGATCAAGAGGGCTTTAGTTTGAATTAGAAGAACTTGGATTTATGGATTTAGATATTATCTCCACCTTGAACCATGATAACTCATAGATGAACACAAATCCGTTCACATGACAAGAATTCTTATTATTTACTTCTTCAATAGCAATATCTCTTTCAAATTTGCATAAGTTATTTCTCTACTTTCTTTTCTTTTTCTTTTATTTGCATTTGTGATAGCATCATGGTTCCAAAGGTTTCATATAGTAGAAATTTATCTCAATTTCCACAAGGGGAGTTTAAATGGGCAAGATAGGAGAGATGAGAGACAAAAAAAAAGGTTTTTTATGATGGATATAATGGATATAATGGATAATATGATGGGTCTAGCAAGGGTGATAGATGGAAGATAATAGGGTGACATTCCTTCCCCCAACTTAAATGTTGATCATCCATAGGAAACAAGGATAAGATAAGGAGGGGTGTTTCATAATGATCAAATATTATAAACAATACAAATAAATTTAATAGATAAAATAATGAAAAACAATATTGATTTTTTTACCAACATGCTTGTGCAGGAAGACCAATGTTGGAGCATAGAGTAACTCAACATCTATTGCCACTAAAAGTGAGGAATCAACAACAATGAATGAAGAAAGGCATCCAAAACTACAACACCACAAAATACCATCATTTGAATGAAACCAAAAAAGAGAAGACCACTAGAAGCAACCATAAAACATGGGATAAAGAGGGCAATTTGTGGGGCCACCATCATCAAATAAAGCACTGGAGATCATACAGTAGGTACCAAAATCCACTGAAACACCTCAATAGATCATGCAACACATAATAGGTGTGATCAAAGATTTGAGGATCACACTAAAGTGGAGAAGAGCTTCAAGAGTGAGCGATAGGAGGTTCCAAAAAGGAAAGAACCACTGAAACCAACGAGTGTTTCTAAAAAGAAGGATTAGCAGAAAACCTAGGAACACCAATTAATGCATTTTTTTCAATTTTTTTCATTTTTTTCACATTTTGATAATGACAATTGACCATTGGCAAGCTAGTTTTCAACCACTCACCACTTAATGGCACTGTAGAAATAGATTTCACCATTAAGAATTTAATTTATAGTTAACATCTATTGAAAACTAGTTTTCAGATATTAAATGGCCAACAATGCCTGAAGGTTTTCATTATTGGATCTTTTATTGCTCTCTCTCTCTCTCTCTCTCTCTCTCTCTCTCTCTCTCTCTCTCTCTCTCTCTCTCTCTCTCTCTCCCCCCCCCCTCTCTCTCTCAATGTGTCTCTTTTTAAATTTTTTTTTTTTTCAATTTTCAATAATTGCATAGAATGACCATAGTAGTGAAATCCTAACATTGATTATGAAAAATGATACCATCCAAAGCTTGAGTTTTATGCATGACCTCACAGAAGGCACTATTGAAACTTGATTGCATAATGAACTTGAAATAATCACCAAGAATAACCTCATCAGAACTAGAACCACAAACCACTGCACTAGAAACATTGTTGATCAATGTATCTGAAACCACTAAATCTAAAAACTAGCTGGAGAGCTTCAAAAAATACTAGGACATTTGGGTAAGAGTATTACTCACAAGGATGATGATTTTCATATTTCTCTATGCTCACTAAATAAGAAGACATATCTTAAAGATATGAAACCCTATTCTTGTGAAGCATGTGAAATATCCATTGTAGGAAAATGTGAAGTTGTGAGTAACACACCTTCATTACCAAATACATGAGTATGGAGTGAAAACCAATGATAGTCTCCAATGTGTCCATAAAAATTCAAAGAGGAGGAGACATAACTCAAGAAAGGAGTGTGATGATCTACAAAGTCTTCAAAGTTTTTCTTGATGTGTAGCTCAAAAATGGTCATGAATCTCATAGACCAAGTTGCATGTTTTCCTCCATGTGAAATCTCATAACAAACACCCTATGCAAAAATCTGCATGTGATCTTGAATAGTGAAGCACAAGTGAATTAGATATGCACTAGATAGCTAGCAAACCCACACAATTTCAACATAGTCTGTTATGTAATGCTTGTGTAGAGAAGCATCATTAACTGGCATTGATTCTAAGATTATTGCACCACAACAAGAGACCTATAACCATATTCTCAAAACCAAGCATATAAAGCATAGTAAAGAAATAGCATCCATTCAATAACTCTATAATAAGTACGTTATTTAGTTCTATAGATGATAGATAGAGTTATTACTTTGATTAGATACTTGATTAGAATGGATAAATACAAATGAACTCTTGCATTCATATAATAGAAATGCTAATTAACACTAGAACACATACCTTGAATTATGGAGATGTCACATGTCAAGGTTCTCTACAAGGATCAATGGAACAATCAATGAAGCTTAATTGGTAATCATTCAAGAACCATAAAATTAGAGGGATTTCCCCCAACTTAGCTTCATGCTACAAGGTCATGAAATCATTAGGGTAACCAAAGAAATTAGGTAACCTGAAGAGAGTAACAAATCTTTAGAATTTTGTGAGCCTTATTGAATGATAGATAAATCAAATATTTCAATAATTCAATGGATGTACTCCCAAATTAACTGTAGGTTATAAAAGTATAGGGAATTCAAATCATCCAAGGAATCAAGAAATCAACATGTGTAATCAATGAATGATTAGTTGGATATACAAGAACCAATAGAAAATATACAGGTAGTAATACTTTGATCCTTGCAAAATAAATGAATCATCCATAGTGTATTTGGTCATCTTAGGAAAATGAAAAAAATCAATAATGAGGAATAATGATCATCCAGCTTTAACATTTTGGCCATTAATGCATAGAATCCCATATGATTGTGCTTAATCAATTATTGGTCTCAAATCAACAACTATGTGAGGGATGCATATTTTAACCATAGGCCTCCAAATATCAATATGTATAAGTACGAGAGTGATAAAATATAGATATTGGAGGATTTGGAAGCATGTTTATGAAATATGGAATGTATATGGTTTTATATTTCTTAGTGAACAATTAACATTAACACACCTGCTTATGAGTCCCATAATTAAAATACCTGCAATTTTAAGTATGGGCTCATTTGTAGGTATTTGAAATTAACTAAGTAGAAAAGAAGAACAAAGTGGATTATAATTCAATAAATAATATTGTTCTTCTAATTTAATTAAACCAAAACCCCATTCCTTAAGTGCATCAATCTATTCCAATGTTGATTTAACAATATCAAGCACATTATTAGATTGTATAGGGATCCTTGAAAGCTCAATATTATATATATTTCCAGCCACCTTATTATGAAGTATTAGATGAGGAAATATAGTTACCTTTGGTGGATAGCATGGAGTTCAATGTGACTGGGATAATGAATATGGTAAGTGTGAAGGAGATAAAGTAGATGGGAATAATGAGGATGGGTGAAATGGAGATGGTAAGGATGAATATGGTGGAATATAAGAGGGATATATGGGTTCTTGTGAGCATGTATGATTACATTTGTTGTGCATGCTAGGTGGAGATGTATGTTTTGAAGAAATATGTTTCTTTTTTAATGAATTAGAGTGACAATACATGTTACCAACATATTGCATACCTTGATCTTCTTGGATTGGTGCTCAAGATTGTTCATCTGTTATAAGGAATACTTGGTCACTTCCACCCTTATCATGGTAAGGATTAGAAATAGCTTGCACCTCATTCACCATGTTCTTGTGGTTGTTCGGGCATATACATTGGTCATCTTCCCTGTAGCAATTAGAACAACAATTGGTTAAATGTTCATCCTCAAAATTACATTGCTCTAAGAATTCATCAATGATTTGTTCATGTTCAAACATAGAGACTGTATTCTTGCATACCTGTGATAATGGAAGATCAATATCTTTTAAGATGCATTCATTAGGTACAGGGGGTGTAAAAATGTCACCTTTGGTCAGTACAATTTCGTCACCAATTTCTTCATTTGTTTTTAAATTTCAAGGCGGGGGTCCGAGGGCAGTAGCCATTAGTGGGGTCAAGAGGCAACATAAAATTGATGTACTTGAACAACTTTGAGAATGTATTATTTTAAAAAAATTCTTCAAAAGTGTCTTTTGTTTACCAATAGCTCACAACAACTAATGCTAATATAAAATTAAATCTAGTTTCTAAAGAAAATAATGAATCTAATTTTTAAGCCTACTTGCAAACTCTAAAAAAAAACTCTAAAGCAATGCATCTACATGATTTAACCAATGCAAGTTAAGATTAATTACTTAAGAAAGGCTAGTGGTTGCAAAAGCTTTCATCCTAACACATTGTTCCTAACTCAAATAATCAAACTAACATGCCTTTGATACCTCTCTCTAATAATGGTGCCAAACTGATAGGCCAACACTAGGGAAAATAATAATAAAGAATTAATGATTTATAATAAATTTTGGGTGGTCTATACGTGTCAATCTGAGAGCATAAGCTTGCAAAATGCATCCAACCAATATGATATCAAGGGATGATATTTGTGAGATGAGGGATTATGAATGCGGCTACAACACATGAAGCCAATCTATGAAAGACTAAAGAAATCTCAGTGATAGGAACTATCACTTCTTGGGGACAGGAACATCAAAAACATAAATAACTCAATAAAACTAATCTGTAATAAAAATAATTACATCTCTTAATCAATTATCAACTCATAATCTATTTCATATGAAATATTATTAGATAATCAAATATTGATATTAAACATATAAACTAATATTCTACAATTAAATATATACTACATAATACTAAGCTAATTAACATACAAATGAAAGCTAATATAAATATACTCCAAACAGAAAAAAATAAGATCACCATATAACTTTGGAGTGGGCCCTTCCTCCTTAGCTGCTTGGTGATGAAACCAAGTAGTAATCTTAAATCTTTGTAATCATGCAAATATAAACTTTATATTTCCAAATGATAATGATCTATTACATTGCTATGTGTTTTGTAAAACCTGTACTCTCCCCCCAATACTATATCTCACACTATTTATATATATACATAGGCTTAACAAATGTATGACTATTTTGACATACATAGGCTTAACAAAGAATGGATATTACGTAACTATTCTTAATAGAAATTTGCATCATGTAAAGCATAGTCAATTTACTATTATCATGCCATATGTAATAGTACTATCTTCAACCATCTTTGTGGAGCCACGAGTTTGAAGGGGTTATATTATAACAAAATACAAATGTAGAGAGAAGTTGGTTGATGGGTTTCTTGTCCATGTGATTCATGCAAGCATGGGTAGAATAGGTAACCTTTGTTTATAGTAACAATATCACCTTCAACCAATATGGTTTTGAAACAATTTGCAAATACTATGTTTTTAAAAGTATTTAGAATATTCTAGTTTGGTTTCCACATGAGACTTGCATTATTAGTAGCAATATGGAATACTATTTGATCAGGTTTGTTTTTTTGTTCATGTATACACTATCCTTCTTGATGTCTTCTTGTTGTACTTAATCTTTTGGTTGAAATATGTGATGGAGAGAACCATGGGTTTTTTCTAGCTGATAATTATGCACCATAGATATCATAAATTTCCTTTTTTTCAACTCCATGTATTCAAATATTTGTAGTAAGTGTGTCTATTTCAAAGTTGATGGAGCTTTGTATTGGTGAAAGAGCTACAAAAAGATGCATAGCAAGTGATAGGAAGAATCATAACATATTACCAACTTGTTAGATTAAAAAAAAATCATCTATTTGTTCGCATATTTTATCTAATAACTATATTAAATATTACTCATAAATATTAGATCACATGCAACATAGAAGGATAAAATGAAATATAAAATGGGTATTGAAAGGAGTGTGAAGGGTTATATGGAGGATAAAATATGGTATAATTTAGGAAAAATATTTCTCTCATCACTAGGGTTGGGTAGCCAATAACACTATGAATTATTCTTGAAGTAATCTTAATTGGTCCACCCTCCAGCCATAAAGATCCATCATGTATTTGGCTCAACACAATTCTGATCCATTTAGTTCTAAATACACTAGGAAAATCTAGGGCACGTGTTAAATCCTTCTTTTCAATGATTTTATACTCTTCCTTTAGAACACCATTTTCACATAACCTATCCTATGCTTCACTAAATTTTGAGTCCCCAATGCTACCAATTTTACAATTATAACATCTCGTTACATCTTGTACCATTATTACATTTGGTGGGATCACGGATAAAGCACGAAAAGGATTTTGTTTGTAGGCTACGTCAGGAATGGCCTTAAACATAGGTTGGTTGAATTTGTTAGTGACAAGATGAACATTCAAAACCTCTTTCCCTTATACATTTTTCAAGCTAGATACCATTCTGTCAAACTAGGGTTTATGCAAAGTAAAACTACATAGCTCAGTTTGTGATAAATACCTTGTGAAATTTGAAGAACTAGTGTGAAATCAATATCAAATTCTCTATAAATGCTTTGAATAGGTTTCTAAATCACCTTTCACTCTACTTGCTCTTGCTCGAATTTAAAATAATGAATAATGAGTGAAATCGATCATATATCCTTTGAAAACCTTCCATTTAATGCTTAGTGCTTGTACAACTATAAGATTAGTATCAATTCAATTTTAGAATCACTTGACATTGTTTGATATTTCCATCACTTGGAAACTACTATAGGCTTGGCATCAATTGGCTAGTTTGGAAGTTTGGCATCAACTACCATTCCACTCAACATACATATAAAACATTTCATGCTTGGCAATATCATGAAAACTTTAAAGATTTAGCTTGAATTTACAACAACAACTTGCATCTTTATTCATGATAATGTAGTTGTTTCAATACAATCTCCTTTGGAATTGATGTATGATATTACACTTGAATATCAGTCCCACATACCTCTTGATTGTTTAGTTTGATGAGGTGTGATCACCTGACCCATTGGGTGAAGTGACCCTTTCTCCATTTGATGTGTTGCAAGCATCTTTCTTTTTCCATTTAACTCATCTCATCTTTCATGTGTTCAACATCTATGTTGCCTTTACCTTTATCAAATTCACAACTTGGTTCCTTGGACCTAGTTGGACAATTCTTACTGATGTGAGTAGTCTTCAAATAGCTAAAACATGTAGTTTGACTCAACCACCTTTTGTATTTACCACTGAAGTGTGTTCTAATTCAATTATAAACGTTTCTATAGCTTCTTACCTTCAATGTCTTATTTGATGACCACATGGATTTGGATCTGCATTCAAAGGCTCTATGTCCATACTTCTAATAGTTGTAGCAATATCCTTTAAATCTTTGTCTTTGCATGGTTTTGGTTCTACATTCATGTGCCTAATGACCTTATTTTTTTCACTTATGACAATGAGTTATGTTTTTAGGCTTGACATTCTAATTTGTATTCTTGCTTCTACACACATTAGAAATATGTCCTTTCTTACCACATTTATGACAAGTAAGTTTGGAGTTCTTACCTTTGATTTTCCTTTCTTCAATGACTTTGGATGATTCTCCTTCTTCAGTTCTTTTGTAGCCCAGTCCTAATGTATTTGTGTTGGATCTAGGGGATCTCAAATATTGCTCAAAGTATTTTATGGCTTCATTTGGCTTGTTGATACTTTCACCAAATTCTCTTACTCCTTTTAGGTCTCTCTACAATTGTTCATTCTACAACTTCAATGTAGTTATCTCAATGTCTTTGACATCCAATTCATATTTGGCATTCAACATTTGACTTAGATTATTCAATTGCATGTTGGAGATCTTGGTTAACTTTGCTGACTTCTCTTCCAATCTATTTGCCAGAGTTCTTTTGTCTTCTTCAATCATGGATTTCTTCCTTTGTTCAGTCACCTCACATAGTAGTATAGCTTATGATTCTTGCTTTAACTTAAGGTTTTTGATTTCCTCTACTTGGATTCTATTCTTTTCCATTAGATCTACAACTACTACATCAAATTCATTGGTGTTACCATCTGCAAATATTTTGGTGGTGTCTATCTCTTTGTATAGTGTGTCATTCTCTACAATAGCAATCTCTTTCCTTCTCTTCAAGGATTTCTTTACTTCTCCTCTTCCCTCATTCAATTGATGTAGTATGAGATGTATTCCAATCCCCTAGTTCATAATAGTCTTTCCCAGCTTGTAGATGTCCATGTCAAGATCTTTTCTCTAAGCTAAAAAGCTTCTCTTTTTTAGAGAACAAGGCTTTGATACTAATTTTTGGAATTACAAGTGGGAAGAGAGTAAATTTTTGAGAGGGGGGATGAATTGGGAGTTTAAACATAGACCCACAAAACTTTCACCATTCAAACATCACATGCATTAATATACTAAAACAACATGTAAAGCATATGCATCAATCATATAAACATGCAATCAAACACACAAATATAACACCAGATATGATTACCTAGAAATCCTCCAAGTGAGAAGTTAAAACTTATAGATGACACCCATAAATCTTCACTACTATAGCAATAAAGTGTATCCAATGAAGATTACAATGGTTTGACCATGAATCGTGATTTTCCCTGTGAAAGGCCTACCTTTTTAAAGGCTCACAAGGACTATTAAGTCCCACCTTGTTAGAAGATTTCAGCACCCTATTAGAAGTGTACCTATTTAGCTTATGATTAAGTAAGCACAATATTAAAGGAATTCATATAGCTTGCTAGGACTACTTTGTTAAGAGATTTAACTAAAATCACCTGTGAAAATGTCTCAGCATAGATCAAGTGATTGGCACTTACTTTCTTGATAATAGATCACCTCTACACAATCTTTGATTAATCCTTCATGATCTGATGTATTAATGTTGTATCCTTCTCTATCCTCTGTTCTTCACTAACTAATTTTGTAATTCACTCTTACTTCTAAGTCACCTTGAATGCTCTGCAAACTATCTTCTTCACTCTTCTAATTTGATTATTCACCCCTTGTACACTGTTAAAATTTTTTTGGGCTTCATCCTCCTTAAGAAGGCTCTAGTGGCTTAGGGTTGGGTATGAATCTACAACTGAGATTCATCGATTTTGTTGCTTAAATTTTCCCATTTTTTGATTGGCTACATGTAATTGCATAGGGAATCTGCATATGAGTAAAAGTACAAAGTTATGTCACCTTTCAGGGTGACTTATCAGAATGACTAAATTTAAGTCTTTCTATCAAAAAAACAATTTTTTTCAAACCTATGATCTTGACAAAATTATTCTACCTAATTTATGTATGGTCTCACACTTTTCCATTTGGAAATGTCTATTAAATGCATGGTTTATATTAGTTAGTATCCAATTACTAAAAAAATACAATTATTTTAGAAAATTAACATTTCAATAACTCACACTATTTATTATGATTTTTTTTGATAACATATAGACACCATTTTAGAGAGCTAAAAGTCAAGAATATTCTCGTATAGAGTTCATAGTGTTTTAATTAGATATAGTATATTGTAATTAAAAAATTCTATAAGTATGTATTTTAACACCTGAGAAGATGTCAATTTTGAGAAAGAAAAATATATTAAATAATATTAAAAAAATAAAAAATTATATGGCATTTTAGAGGAGAGATTTCTCTTCCAAAATCTATATTTTTTCTTTTGGTTGGAATAGATTTATTTTGAAAAATGTGGTGAGAGATGAAAACTATTGATTTGAAGTTGAAATTTGAATTCTTGTAAAAGAGAAAATATAGGTCTAAAGCTCATTTTTATTTTTGATTGTTCTAGCTACATAAATTCGATTACATAATTAAGATCAAAGGGAAATAAGTTTATTTCCATATAGTTTTGTGGTGGGAACTAGACCCCTGATTTCTAGCATTTTTCAGCAACTAAATTTATCTTTAAAAAATAAGGAAATATAAAATTTTTTATTCCAAATAATTATTAAAATTTATAATTCTAAAATTCATCAATTTCTACACATTTCATTAGTTTACTTCATTTTAAAATTCTAAATAATAATACTAGTTTTATGTCATTGAATGTGAACAACTACACTTTTGTTAGGCTTTTCCTTTGTAAAATGGTGACACAAGTTTTCACTTTTACTCATATAGATTTGTCCTTATCTCCAAAAGATTGTAATCTATCCTTTTAAGTTAGCTTGAAATGGTTTACATAGTTGTTTGTGCCATTACAAACAACTATATCAAAACTATGTCACTCGATTTATGAAGTCTCTGATGCTTGACATATATTGTATTTCTACTTCTAGCTTGGCACCTATACTATTTGACATCCACCATTTACTTGACACTTGAATCACTCTACATGGTCTAACTGCTTGACACTAGAGTGAGTTGGCACATGAGTGTCTTGGCACTCATTGCTACTTGACATGGTTTAATATTTACTTGTTGTGCTCAATATGTATTACTAGTTTGACATGAATTAAGTAAATGGTTTAAGTGTGTTGACACTCACTTGTCAAAACCAATCTGAGATCAACAATAGGGTCATACCTAATAGTATGTTTTGTAACCTTTAATAGGGTTGTCTCCTAACATGGCAACTTCAGAAGAGTAAAAATTATTATGACTAGTTACAAGATGGTTTATCCCAAACTGAGTTTGCAAGTTAAATATTGGTGTTATTTTTATTCATGTGCTATTTTTTTATGCTTTATATTTTTACAACTAAGTTACTAAAGGTTAGAATATTTTAATAATCTTAAAATTATTTTGTTAACCAAGCTATTATGTTTTGCATGTTCAGTGAAAGATTATATTGACATCTAAGGGAAAAAAGGATTTATTTTTGTGGTAATTAATTCACCCCTCCCTCTTAGTTAATTTCTTACATATCACACACTTAGTTGGTATAGTCTCCACCCATTTAGTACTCAATAATTGTTGGCTGCTAGAATCTAACTATGTCCCCAAATTAATTTTGTTCTTATCTCCCATATAAAATCAACCCCCCACATTTGAAAAGGTTTCTTTGTCTACAAATTTCTTAAAGGAAAATCCCTATTGTACATTAATCTCCTTCAAAATATTTTTAGAAATAGGAAATACTAGGAGGGGGGAGGGGGGGTAGGGTGTTGGGGGGTGAGTCAATATTTTACAAACATTAGCCCTAAACTAGATACTATTAGCAATCTTATAACTTGTATATGAAAGAAAACTAACTATGTGAAATAGTAAACATAACCATGCAATAAGAGATCGCATAACACCATATTCTGTTAATTAGAGAAAACCCTGGTGGCTAGTATGGTACCGAAAAAATGATCCACTAATCTAAAGTATCTTGTAAAAAATATTGACCATGTCAAGACTCTATTACATTTGTATAGTGTATCAGTTCTTATTAGAGGAATGAGGCCTAGTTAGAAGCCTTAGACCTATTAGGAGTTGTAATATAAAAATATAAAATGTATGCAATATGAGCCCACTGCCAAAACATGCAACATACAACATAGTTCTTCAATACAAAGAGATAGATACAAAAACCTCTTTATACTATTGTTTATATCTTCAATATTTGATATTGCATTTTTTTCTCATCAAAAAAATTCCATTCCTTTGATCATACTTCAGCATTTGCATATCACATAATGCATGCATACTTTATACAACTTTGCATTCACAATCTTTCATTTATACATTCCTAATTTGCAATTATCCACCTAGTTAGCCTTTTTGTCTTTATACACTTTACCAAATACAAAATTAACTTATGCTAACTTAGGTTTAACATATAGGATTTTTCCCCCTAATTAGTTAAGTAATTATTTCATCAAAGAAATTCCTTAACCCAAATGCCCATTATTTTGTCTTTCTCTATTCTATCTATATACCATTATAACTAGTAAACTAACCATAACTCTATATATATAGTCCATAAAATCCTTTTCTCTTTCATACATCATCATCATAGTGGCAGGTATCTATGCCTAACTTCAAACATGTCCATGAAAATCTGGTGAATCTCTCCAATCAAAACTTTATCTATTTTGCCAAATAAGCTAAGTGATACTTAAACAATATTCTAAGTACAACTTCATAATTTAATCTTTACGATATGCCCTCTTCACACAAATGAGAGTATTCCATAAATGACAACATCAAATATCCTATCCTAGAAAAATTTCCAACAATCTACCTCTTTGGAATTCATGGTAACATATGGGAAAATTGGCTAAGACCCAAGAATATAACTTCAAAATATTGGCCTTTAAAAAAAACTTTACAAAATTACAAAATTATGGATCATTAAATATTAGCAATCTTTCCTTATATCTCCTAATTATATTATAGACCCCTCTTTCATACATTTCTATACAATTTTCCTTACTCTTCTCCCGCTTTGACGTTAATGACAAAGGTGTCAAACTTAATTTATAGGTCAAAAATGTGTTGCATTATCTTTATGGTTGTTGGTCATTGCTGATTTGCAAGATTAAAATATCAAAGTTTTCCTTCAACATGGTGAACTCCATGTCCCATGTATCATTCATTGCATCTACAGCAATCAGAATTAGACATAGAGCATAGGATTCTATCTCTACTACTTCTAGGTATGTATACGAAAACTTGTCATAAGGTGCCTTTACTAACAAGAATCCATCTAATTGTCTTTATACAAGGTCAATCTTCAATGCAAGGTTTTTCATTAGCAATGAAAATCTCTTCAAATTCATTTCCTTTTTTAGTTCTAACAATCTGATGTCATTATTCACTTTACCAACTCTATTTCCAAGATTTGAAATCTTGACTAAGGGATATTACACTTCATCGATTAGTGCTTTTGGTTCTCTGATCCTTCTTTCTGATTCATCTGTGATATCCCTAATCTGTGTGTGTGCACAAAAACACTTTCCATAGAGTGTCTTTCCTTCAGTTAGATAGTGTATCAACTCCTTCATCTTTTCATCAAGGTTCTTTAGATCATCCTTGATGTTTTCACAAACTTTTCTAAATATCTTTGCATCATGTAGAGTTTGTTCCTTTACTACTTCTATATCAAACAATTGTGTAAAGTAAACATCAAAATCTTGAACAAAAACTTTTTCTCTATCCTCTGGATCTAGTCCAGTGATCCTTACTAATATAGTATTTTGAAATCTATCTATAACTTTCATCAATATGTTATGTAGACCCTTAAATTTTATGTTGTTCTCAATTATTTTCACAAGTAATGAGATCAATTCAATTTGATCATCATCATTTGATTTAGTAAGAGTTGTCAATGAAAGGGTCATCCTAGAAGGACTAGATACACTTTCCTTCTTCTAATATTTCTCCTTCTCCTTCTTATCTTCTTCCCCTTTTCTCTTCTTCTCTTCATCCTCCTTTCTCCTTTCTTCTTCTATATTTTTGTCTTCATCTTCTTTCTTTTTCTTTTCTTCCTCCTTCTTTAATTCCTCTTCTCTTTTCTAGTTTTTTTCTTTGTCCTTTCTCTTTTTCTCTTCTTCTTCCATTTCTCTTTTCTTTTCATCCTTGTCCATCTTTTTCTTCCTCTCTTCTTCTAAAAAATTTTCTTTTTCTTTCTCTTCTTTTTTCTTTCTTTCTTTCTTTCTTCCTCCTCACTCTTTTTCTTTTTCCAATCGTCATCTCTGTCATCTCCATTATTTGAACTAGTGTAGTCCACAAAATTGTCAAAAATGGATGGTCCATAATCTTTTATAGGATCTTCTTTTACATCAAGAGTAATATTTTTACTGATCACTTACATGGGATAAGTACCAATAGTTACATGTGGATTTTTCTCTATCATTGTTGTGTCTTTTCCAATCTCTATCACAACTATTGTTGTAGATATCTTTTGTAATACTATTGCTACTATGATCTCAGTTGATAGCATCTTTTCTACTTCCATAGGAATTGCTCCCCCAAAATCCTTTAGTTCTTATACAATGTTAGGTGTAGAGGTCATAAAATTAACAATTTCTTGTTCAATTTCCTTAGTCACCTCTTCATATTTTCCACCTATTAATAGAATTTTTCTCCTCTTATTCCTTAGAAAGGGCTCAATACCCTTCATTATTCTTTCAAGGTCATCATTGCTAAATTTACCTCACATAGCTTTCCAATATGATTTTCTCTACTTCCCTTACTGTCATCTGCTACTCTCCTTTTTCTATTTATTAGCCTCTTATACAAATCCTTCACTATATTCTTCTATATATCCTCAACCCTTTTATTTTCCAAATCTAACTACCACATTTTTTAAACGCAATCTATACATATTGCTATACAAGTCATAAAATTTATTCAACTATGAAAAATTATTACTATCAATAATTTGAACATTCAAAATTTCAAACATAGGTTTCCAAGGTTTCCTACTAGGTGTTTTCTTTACTTCTTCCACTACCTTCTCTTCTTGTTTTACCTCATTTTTTTCTTCCTTAGATTCATTTTTTGGTTTTTCTCCTTTTTTCTAGTCCACTTGATATTTGTTTAATCCTTTTCTTTGTAAGGGACTCAACTTATTCCTATTTAACCTTAGTTAACTTTGTAGACCTTATGGTGCTAGATGAGGTAACTATTTATACCTTTGTAATGTTGACTTCCTCTTCATAGTTATCCTTTTGTACATGTGGTACAACTTTAGGTTGCACTTGAGATACTATTGCATAGGGTGCATTGGATGATAGTCCTACTATAGTAATACTTTGAGATTCTTCAACATCAAATGCTAATGTTTTTTTCCATTAACACTCTAGTCTATCCACTTTCCCTCATTTCCATAGTAATTCACATTGCTTCCTTATACTATTGTCTATTCATTTCAAAATCTTTGGAAGTGTATCTTATTTATTTTCCACTTTCTTCTTAATATTGTTGACATGAACCTGACCATGAAATTTCTTCATTTTTTCTTCATAGGTACCCCATCTATGACAATCATTGGTTTTGTCAAACTCAAGAATAATCTTTGAATATCCTTCAATCAATTCTTTAGTCATATCATATCCTACAAGGTTAGTAAACTTAACTCTAGGTTCAACCTCGTCCATGTACATGTAACATATATCTTTATCATAAAGAAAATATCATCTTTTATTTCTCAACTAAAGGTGGTGGGATTTGGAATGTCTACTTCATGGCTAACTAAATTTTTTTCACCATTTTTGTTATGTCATTGGATTGCCTTCTCTAATAGTGTACATTACCATACTCATTCTACACTTGACATTGTCCCATTCATGATGAAGTGTACTTGGGAAATTTCTAATTACTTGGAAAAATAAATGTGTCAATAGTGATTCAAATCTAAACATTGTATTCTTTGTCTTTTTTAGTCTGTCAATATTGTCCAACAATTGTTTCCTTATGATCTCACACATACTGGCATTCTCTCTCTTCATAGTGATTAGGTAAGTTTCATAGATGAATCTAGAAAGCACTGAGTTCAATCTAGAATTGTAGTTCATCTTATAGCTAATAATCTTGCTCATAAGTCTCACATTATTTTTATTTATCAAGCCAAGTCTCATGTTCCTACCATTAGATTTTTTCTTCCAGATTGTCTCAACCAATTCATTTACATGATTCTTCTCATTGACTATATTTCAACCTATATTAGTAAGTTCAACAAGCTTTTGAATCATTTCATTATCAATAATGATGGAAATATATCCTACCTAAAACATGTTCTCATAAATTCTACTCAAGATAATTCTTCTACATTCATGGTTGTCAAAGTTCATACAAAATATATGCTTAACTATGTTCAGACCACTCAAATATTCAAAACCTTGTTTCAAAGATAAATCATTTTGGCAAACTAGGTCTAGGTCCTTGTGAATATCACTATCTCCAATGCTTTCAAACTTGCAATGGATTTAGGCTCTAGTGTCTTCAACATATAAAATGTGGCATGGAACTTGTGAAAATTCTCCTAGGGGATCATCCTCCAAAGATACATATGGGTGCTTCTTAAATTTATGCATGTTGGATTCAATTGGCTAATTGTGTGTTGTCTTTGATGTTACACAAATTTCATATCATTATCACTTAGCAAATACTAAGCTCACGTGAGAAGTGAAGACAGTTCTCAGTATCTACCAAGCATTCATGTGCTTGCCTAGTTTAGAAGGTAGTGTCCACCTAGTTCACTCAAGCGTTGAAGGGAAAGTTCCAGAAAGTGACTATTAACTGAGCTCACTTAGGTAATGAAGGAAATTTGGAGGGAACTAGTGCTAATCAAAGTCACTCAGTTGCCAAAGGATTTTCACAGGTTTGGAGTGTTAACTGAGCTTCTATCAGTTAACAAAGGAAATTGTTTCTAAGTTAGTTTCTATCGAGCTGGGTCAACTAACAAAGAATTTTCTTATTTTTCTGTAATAAGGTTAATATATTTATCTAATGATTCTAGTTGACTAAGGTGATGAATACTAATTATTCTAAGTTGTATTTTAGCCAACTTGACAAAGTGTAAGATATAAGTATAAAGTCAAGTTGTGATTTCAAAGTGTAAAGTCTAAGAGATGATAATGTGATTGAAGATCTAATTATGAGAAGAGGAAGCAAATTTGAAGGATAAGAAAAATATCCTTGTGGAGTAGAAAAGATATGTTTTATCATAAAGGATCAAGTTCAAGCAAGAATAGATATCTGTAATCAGCAATTTAGTTGCATTCAAATTAGGTCATCTCATTGTTACTATCTAACCATTGTAGTAGTGATCAAAATCTCCTAACAGAGTTGGCCTAATAGTTATTTTGCAAATCCTCTAACAAGGTGGAAATTCCATTGAATTATTCTCAAGACCTGTAACAATGCCACCCCTAACAAGGTGATTAAATATTTTAATAGGGTCACACTAATAGTGTGTTTTCTAACCTCTAATAGGGTTGGCTCCTAATAGGGCTTACTTCAGAAGAGTGAAAAACATTAACTTGTTCCAATTGATTGTTTTCCCAAATTGGGTTTCCACATTATATCCTAGTGTCAAATGTATTCATACTATTTTATTTTATGTGTTTGCAACTAAGTTAATGTATTGGTAGTCATAGATAATGTCTAAAGGTTTATATGTTAATCATTTACTGTGATAATCAGTTATTACTTAGTTTCAACATTCTATATGTTTACCAAGCTTCAGTAGTATTCAGTTATCTATTTGCATTTTGTATTGTCATCTAAGGGATCTGGGATTTATTTTTTTAGTAATTGATTCACCTCTTCTTTCTTAGTTACTTCTCTTATATTTCCAACAATTGGTATCAGACCTTATGGTGCTTCGAGAGAAGGTTTCAAGGACCTAAGGTAAAGATTAGGATGTCTTCTGAAAGAGAGATTCCCAAGTAGAACAAAGACAATTTTACAACACTCCCACTAGAACATTATTAGTTGAAGATATTGCTAAAAAAAAGAATCATAATATCATGATGATTGACATTTCATCTACTCTTAGTTATGCCAAATTTGATGAGGTAAAACATTGGACAATTACTTTTGAAATGGGGAATAAACTAAAACATATCTATGGAGGAGATGACAATGAGGATAATTTCATCAAATGAGAATGAGAGAAGATGAAAACATTGAAAAATATGTGGAAAGGATCAAGGCTGGTGTAAGTGCAATCAAAGCATTTGGAGAAGACATTAAGGAGGAAACTATTGTAAGTAAAGTACTCAGAACTCTTCTTCCTATTTATTTAATTAGAGTATCTACTATTCAAGAAATGCAATGTGATCCAAATAATAAAATAGGCTTGGATGCTCTAGTTGGAAGATTAATAGCTTTTGAATTAGATTACTATGGTAACTATGTTTCTGCCTTAAAGAATATTAATTATGCATTTAAAGATAAACTCTCACTCAAAGAAAAGGGTAAAACGTTAATATCCAATCAATTAGGAAGTGAAGAACATGGATCATCAAAAGAAAGATCAAACAATGATCTTGAAGTTTTTGAAGCCCTACTTGCAAGGAAGTATTCCAAAGGCAGAGGAAAGTACAAAGGTAAAGTTCCTTTTATCTTCTTTTCTTGTGAAGAAATTGGTCACATTGCTTCTAGGTGTCCAAACAAGGAAATCAAGGATGAGAAAAAAAAGTAACAAACATAAAGGCAAGAAGGACTCCAAGAACTACAAGAGCTTCAAGGACAAAGGTAAGAAATCTTGTTTTATAGCTAAAGGTTCTGATAATAGTGAATATGAAATGGTATATATTGTTGTGAAAGATGAATTTGATGATGAAAGAGATAAGATGGCCCTTATCTCTCATGTTAGAAAAAGTGATATATGGGTTATTGACAGTGGCTGGTCACATCATATGATTACTAAAAAAATAAAATTTGAGCATATGGAATATTATGATGGAAGTAGTGTTAGATTTGGAAACAATGAATCTTGTAACATAAAAAGTAAAAGGATGTATCTTGTTGACTAAAGAACTTGTACGTGAAAACGCATATTGGCTTGAAGGACTAAAGAATAATCTACTACATGTGGCACAATTGAATAAAAATGGATTCAAGGTAGAATTCATGAATGGATAGGCCAAATTGTTGGATGGGAAAGGAAATTTGGTTGGATATGGTAAGCAAACAAAGGGTAATCTATTTTATCTTGATCTCAGTGACTTTTCATGTCTTATTTCTCAAGTAGAGGAAAGCTGGTTATGGTACAAAAGGCTATGTCATGTGAACTTTGATAATCTAGTTAAGATAAAAAAACATAAAAGAGTAAGAGGTATTCCTAGTTTGAAGAAACCTGACATGGGTCTATGCAAAAATTGCCAAATTGGTAAGATGGGAAAGACAAGCTTCAAGAGAAAAGACTATCAATCAGAAGAAGTCTTGGAAATTGTTCATACAGATTTATGTGGACCTATTGCAATAGAAAGCTATACTAGAGGAAAAAATTTCATTCTTTTTGTTGATGGCTATTCTAGAATGATGATAGTAATGTATCTAAAAGATAAATCAGAATCCTTTCAAAAATTCAAGTGGTATTTGGCAAGAGTAGAAAAAGAAATTAGAAAGAAATTGAAATACTTAAGATTAGATAGAGATGGTGAATTCATATCCCATGAATTCAATAATTTTTGCATTGAAAGAGGAATCAAAAGACAAGTATTAGCCCTTGGTACACCACAATAGAATGGTATAGTAGAAAGAAGAAATAGATCTACCATGGATTCTATAAGAACCCTGATGATTGAAAAGAATGTTGCTCTCAAATACTAGAATGAAGCTATTAGCATACAGTTCATACCTTGAATAGAGTTTAGTTGAAGAAAGATTCAAACAAAACACCTTATGATCTATGGTATGGCTACAAACCTAATGTAAGTTACTTGAAAGTTTTTGGCAACAAATGTTATATATTGAAAGAATCTGGAAAAGGAAATTTGATGTAAAATGTGATGAAGGCATATTTCTAGGATACTCCGAAAAAAGTAAAGCATATCGATGTTTGAATTTATCTACTCAAAAAATTATAGAAAGTGCACATGTCAAAATTGATGAATTTGTAGAAAGGAGTGAAGAAGAAAGCAAAAAGGAACCTGAAGATTATAGAAGATTTGTCTACTATAAACTCAATACCCTGCAAAATCTATCTGAGAGAAAAGAAGCTTCATCTCCTGAGTCCTTAGAAACTCCTATAGTTACCAAGTTGTAAAAAGTGCAACCTGAGCTACAATGACTTGAGTCACAATTATAGGCTACTAAACTAGTTCAAATTGAGCCTAATGGACCTGAGTCACAAACAAAAGGACCCAATCTTGAAACTGAAGTTCAAGAAGAAGATGGAAAAACTCATTCAACGACAAAGATCCTGTGTTAGCAAGATATGTTAGAAGACATCATGCACCTAATTAGGTCATTAGAGACAAATAAGATGGAACAATAACAAGAAGAAAATTAAAAGGTACATGTTTACTTGCTGAATTTGTACCTAGATGTGTTAAAGATGCTCTAGAAAATGAAATTTGGATTGAAGAAATGAATGAAGAGATAGAAAAAATAGAAAAGAACAAAACTTGGACTCTTGTTCCTAGACCCAAGGATAAAAATGTAATTGGTACAAAGTGGGTATTTAGAAATAAGCTGAATGAAGATGGAAAAGTTTCAAGAAAAAAAATAAGATTGGTGTGCAAAGGTTATTCTCAAGAAGAAGATATTTACTATGGTGAGACTTTTTCTCCTATGGCAAAACTAGAAGATCTTAGAACCTTACTAGCATATGCAACACATAGAGGATTTAAAGTATATCAAATGAAAATCAAATTTGCATTCTTATATGGATTTTTTGATGAAGAAATTTACATTGAACAACTAGAAGGCTTTGTAGATCCTAGTAGAAGAGACATGGATTGCAAGTTACACAAAGCATTATATGGTCTCAAGCAAGCTCCCAAAGCTTGGTATGAAAGACTCAATAATTACTTGGTACAAATTGGTTTTCAAAAGACTACTAATAACAACTATCTGTATATCAAAGAAGGACCAAACAAGAAGATTGTGTTGGTAGAAATATTTGTTAATGATACTCTATTTACAAGAAATGATGACTTATGCAAAGCAATTTCAGAAGAAAAGAGTAAAGAATTTGAGATGTCCATGTGTGGTGAAATAAAATTCTTTGTTGGATTACAAATATAGCAGAACAAGAAAGGTATTTACATCACTCAATCTAAGTCTATCAAGGAGATACTAAAGAAATTTAGAATGGAAGATTCAAGACTAGTTTGAACACCTATGTCTACTGGACATAAGCTTTCTAAAAATGATGATTCCATAGAAGTATATAAGACCACTTGTAGATCTATGATTGGAAAATTGCAATATGTAGTACACACAAGGCGTAATATTGCTCTAGCAGTTGGAATAGTGGCAAGATTCTTAGTAAATCCTAAGGAAATTCACATAATGGCAATCAAGAGAATTATGAAAGGTACTGAAGACTATGGTTTATGGTACAAGCTTGCAGGCAATTTGGACTTGAAAGTATTTATTGATGTTGATTGGGCAGGAAGTCTTGATGACAGAAAAATCACTAGTGGTGGAACATTCTTTCTTGGTAAAAGGCTAGTATCTTGGACAAGCAAGAAACAAAATTGTACATCTCAATCCACAATAGAGTTAGAATATGTAGTAGTAGCAGTTAATTGTTCTAACATTGTTTGGTTCAAACAACTATTGGAAGGAATGAAGGCAGAGATCAAAGATCTAGTGTCATATATTGTGATAACATTAGTGCAATCAATATCTAAAAGAGTCTACTCATGAACTCCAAAACAAAGCATTTTGCTATAAAATATCACTTCTTAAGAGAGTTAGTGCAAGATAAAGAATTCAAATTAGAATATGTGAATATAAAAGAATAGATTGCAGACTTATTCAGAAAGCCATTACCTAAGGATGCATTTTTGTATCTAAGAGGTAAGCTAGGAGTCATTCCCCTATCTAAAATTCACTAAATGAAGTTTAGTGAATGCATCAACCAGAACCTATTGAAGATCAATAAGTTGGTGTAAAATTGGCAAGGGCATATTTTAGGTGAATCGTTACTTAAGCTACATTGGTATTTATAGAATTATTTTGTTTGGCATGTGTTGTCAAAGAGGGAGAAGTTTGCTGTCATATCTTGAAGAAATATTTTAGAACTAGAATAAAGTTAGGAACCAAAGAGGGAGAATTTTTCAAAGAAGAAGTTTGGTGAAAAAGGGAGAACTTTCTAAATGAACATGGTAATAGTTGTTGTAGATAGAATCTAGTGAAAAGAAGAGCTCATACTCATAGATAGAGATCTCAAGTCTAAAATCCAAAATTTCATTGTGCTATGACATGTTTTGTTTCCATCAATTCCAAAGAGGGAGATGGTTGGATTCAATTGGTTAATTGTGTGTTGTCTTTGATGTTACACAAATGTCATATCATTATCAATTAGTATATGCGGATTTCACTTGGGAAGTGAAGATAGTTCTTAGTGTCTATCAAGCATTCCTATGCTTGCCTAGTTTGGAAGCCAATGTCCACCAAGTTCACACAGGCATTGAAGGGAAAGTTGTAGAAAGTGAGCATTAACTGAGCTCACATGGGTAATGAAGGAAAGTTGGATGGAATTAGTGCTAACTTAGCTCACTCGATTGACAAAGAATTTTCACAAGTTTGCAGTGTTAATCAAGCTTCTATTGGTTAACAAAAGAAATCATTTCTGAGTTATTTTCTACCAAGTTGGGTCAGCTAACAAAGAATTTTCTTATTTTGTTGTACTAAGCTTAATTGATTTATCTATTGATTCCAACCAACTAAAATACTAATTATTCTAAATTGTATTTGAGTCAACTTGACAAAGTGGAAGATATAAATATAAGGTCCACTTGTGATTTAAAAGTGTAAAATCATAAGGGATGATGATGTGAATGAAGATCTAATTATCAGGAGAGGAAGTGAATTTGAAGGATAAGCAGAATATCCTTGTGTAGCAGAAAAGATATATTCGATTAGGAAGGATCAAGTTCAAGCGAGGATAGAGATCTGTAATCAGCAATTTAGTTGCATTCAAATAAATTCATGTCATTGTTACTCTCTAATCATTGTAGCAGTGATCTAAATCTCTTAACAGAGTTGGCTTAATAGCTATTTTGCAAATTATCTAACAAGGTGGCAATTCCATTGAATTATTGTCAAGACCTTTAACAAGGCCACTCCTAATATGGTGATTTGATCCTTTAACAGGGTCACACCTAACACTATGTTTTGTAACCTTTAATAGGGTTGGCTCCTAACAAGGCTCACTTCAGAAGAGTGAAAAATAGTAACTAGTTGCAATTGGTGGTTTTCCTCAAATTGGGTTTCCACATTAAATCTTGGTGTCAAATGTGTTCATGCTATAATATTTTATGTTTTTAAAAATATTTTAAAGTATTGGTAATCGTAGATAGCATCTAAAGGTTTATATGTTAATCATTTACCAAGATAATCTAGTTATTACTGAGTTTCAACATTCTATGTGTTTATTAAGCTTCAATAGTATTCAATTATCTGTTTGCATTTTATACTAACATCTAAGGGATTTGAGATTTATTTTTGTAGTAACTAATTCACCCCTCCCCTCTTAGTTACTCCTCTTATATTTCCAACAACACCTAGGTTTTTCAATCACATGACAAACTGTAGGATTTCTAATTTTGTTGATTAGTGCTTCAAATAAAAATTGAAAACATGATAAGTACCTTGTTTACACATAATTAGGGCTTCCTTTTCCTTTCACTTAAAAAAATTTCAAATTCACTTCAAAGCTCATCTTTTACTCTAGCATGACCAAATGGTACTCAACTTGACTTTAATCCTTAAATTCCTTTTAATTTATCAATGCATTAATAATGTAAGTAACAATAAAAAAAGGGGTTTTTCTAATTACCAATTAACTTTATTTCTTTTTCACACTTACATAAAATTCCCAAATCAACTACACAGTTAACCGTGGCTTCAACCCAATATTATCTACCTCATATTGATATTGTATACCTTAACTCACTCTCTATTACCACTTCTACCTTTTTGATGCTTGATCTCTTATAGAAAGTACTTAATTCAAGTAATATGAGTCAAATATAATTACTATGTTCAATCTACTTCCAAATGCCTCATTTGACTATTTCTCTAACACTACATGTGAAGTAGATGGATCTTTAGCTTTGAGAAATACCTCTTTGAATTCTTCTACATTTTCTTTTATGCTATTTTTCTGACTATCACTACATCTATCAATCATTTTTCCATTCTTTCTTATACTCCTTCCAAAGAATGGACTCCTTGTATTGTGTCTCATATCCATTTTATAGAATCTTACTATATGACTAAATTTGTTACACAATTGGCATACTGGTGCATCATTTTGAAATCTAGGTCTAGTCTTGTTTATAGGTGCTTTGCAATTTCTAGCAATATGTCCAATGTTTATGCACTTGTAACATAAATTTTGCTTCTAATTCCATTATTTCCTTATTTAAATCTTCTTTCTATAGGGTTATTATCTCTAAACATTCTACTATTGCTATTACTATTATCAGACTTAGATTTCTTACAATTAATTTCTCTAATACCAAATCCATGACATCTCTTTCTTTTGTAAGAATGTCAATCTTCTCAAGAGCTTCTTTCAAGTTCTTCCATAGTTGTTCCATATCCATAGGGATCTAACTTAAGTTGTTAAGCCTATTCTAAGTAACTATGCTCTAATATCAATTATTATTTAAATAGAAAATAATATTAGGGGGGGGGGGGGTGGGGATCAATATTTTTCAAACTTAAGTCCAAAACTAGATATTATTAGCAATCTTAAAACTTGCCTATGAAATAAAACTAAATATTTTAAATACTAAACATAAACATGCAATAAGAGAACTCATAACACTATATTTTGTTAACTAGGAAAACCATGGCCAAGGGGAAATCCTAGTGGGGATGGTACCCACAAAATGATCCACTAATCAAAAGTATCTTTTCAAAGATATTGACCCTATTATGAGTCTATTACATCTATGTATTATCTTTCTCCTTGTTAGAGGACTTAGGCCTTGTTAGAAACCTCAAACCTATTAGGAATTGTAATGTACAAATACAAAATGTATGAAAGATGAACCTGTTGACACAAAACTTTGCACCCTTTCTTGAGATGTGACCCTCAAATGAACTTGTGTAACATGGAAACAATCTCCAAGTGTGGGACTTGAAATGAGATATTGAATTTTTGAAGAAGGCCAGCTTCCTTACTATAAGGATGCACCTAAACTACATCTCTTAAGGAAAAGGGAGGAGATGCACTAGATAGAATTTCTATCTACTTTTTCTAATCATTTGCACTTAAATTTAAAAGAACTCACAAATTGCCTATATTTTATCAAATTTAACACAAGATGTAGGTTAGAAAAAAATACAATTAGGAAACAAACACATATTTTCACTTAATAGATTTACTAAATGAGATTTAGCATAATCATATAGTGCTATAGATGATGAAGATACATCTAGAAAAACAAGGAAATAACATCCATCGAGGAGAATTATTGAAAAAGGACCATAAAAAGAGATCCTTAAGAATATACAATGTTTCTATTTTGAAGATATTGGACATAATTTAGTTGCAACCATTCAACTCAAATTCCACCAATTGAAGTTAAGATTAGAGAATGCAAATAATGAAAATTAGAAAAAAATCTGATTTTGTACAAAATGTTTCTCATGAAGTGATAGAAAATGGACATATAAATGCTCCTATAATAATCAGGCCCATACCCTCTCCAAGTGTAAAAATAGGAATAAAAAGCCTTTGCATTGTGTTAAAAAACTCCAAAAAGTAGTTTGGCAATAATACAGGCACAAAAATGCATAATAGTTTTGACCTTCATACTATCATAGCATGAAATTATTTCTACATAATAGACTTGTGATGATGTACAAAGTACAAAAATTCATCATATTGTAACATCACAACATGAAAATATACTACAATGCAAAATATGTGATTTCATGTAGCACAAGATTGCAACATCACAAGATCAGAACTTGTGCAAGATTGTGACTTTGAAAAATGAATAAAAGTGTTCATTTGATAAAAAAAACTCATTTGATGAAGTTCCTTTGATGCCCAAAAATGCACTATAGTGCAAGATCACAACCTAAAAGTTCGTCTCTTTAAACTCTCCTTTGATGATGCACAGGTATAAAAATGCACCACTGTTTCAAGCTACAAATGTCAAATGAGTAGAAAAGTTATCATTCAATAAGCTAGCTCACTTGCCACAGCTCGTACAATGCCTAAAACTACAAAATATTTTGTCCACCCATGAATTCCAAAAAATGCACAAATTTTCCTCACCAAAAATTATAAAAATTATCCCATAAAAATGCCTTTGATTGGTTATCTATACAAGGATAAATGGTGATAAAAAATATATTTCTTGTGACTCAAGGAGATTCTTTCTTGCTAAGAATATGATTAGTGACCTTGAAACAATCCATTCGGTATGGAGTCATAAGGATAAAAAAATGATGCACATCTCTATCCACACATAAAAGTAGAAACTCTACAACTAACAAAAAAAATATAACTTTTCCATCTGTAGGAGGGAAATAAATGTTTTCATTCACTTCTTCGAAAGCATAAGTATCTAACTTATTCTATGTACATGAACTTAACCTCATCTAGAATCAAGGCTTAAGATGAATCTCATTTGCTAGGATTAGAAGAACCTCACCATCAGGCTTGTATAGCTAAAAAGTGTTGGCCTCTTTGCAATTAGTAATAGTGTATGGTCCACTCTACAAACCATCAAATTTGGAGTGCCTACCTAGTTTAGCTCTATCTATATCCCATTTAAGAACAAGATCAACCTGTTTAAATACTCTAGTAGTAGTATTTTTGTCAAAACATATTTTCCCTTGTTGGTGCACCACAAGTTTATGTAGAGCTTGGTGTCCCTTTTTCTTATAATTCAATTAGTTTAGCCATCTTAACTCTCATGGAATCATTTTTAGCTAGATCTAATTCATGAGATAATTAAAGAGAGTGAAACTCGAGGGAAATAGGAAGCCTTAGTTCCCTCACATATATGAACATGAAAGGTGAGTTTCCAATTTCTCTCTTGGGTGTAATCCTATCATCCCAAAGGCCTTTCCTCAACTTGGTATTCCAACAACTCTAATTATTTTTAATTTTCCTTATTGTAAGGAAACTTGAAAGAAATAATATAACTAGTTTGACATAACCCATTATATATCTAAAAAAAATACAAAATTGATAATCCACATGTAAGAGGATAGACAACATACCCACAAAAATGTGACACAAGATATACTCTGGGAAACCCTCATTGAGGGAAAAACCCAGCCTCAAAAGGCATCCATCACCATGTATTATTCAACAAAAACACCATTGCAATACAACCATTGAAGCCTTCAAAGCCATAGCCACCATCAAGAAATCCATGTGAACAAGTGTGAATCCACATATCCCATGCCATGCTTCTAGCCTTCACAAATGCTCCCTTGGCTAACATATCAAGCCTCGTCCCACTCAACTCTTTCCATTTTTGCCTTCTATCTTTTCAAAGAAAAAACTACCATTATCGCTTCTTATCTAGTAGCAAGTCCAACAAAACCACCAAGAGGTATTACATAAAGTATGTGCTAAAACCATGTGCTACCGAACCCCTTGAACCCACATTTAATATTGGAATTTTAATTCTTTTCCCCAATATTAAATAATTACATGAAATATTATCACAACATTACAATAAAACTCATCAAGTTTATCCCATGGGAATATTTACATGTTGCATTTCCATCTAGGTACAACATTACATAATAAAATAAAATAAAATAAAATAATATAACAATATTATGCAATGTAAAAAACATCCATTATCTGAACAATTTCCCACTTGTTCTATACATTGTATAGGGTCAATCTGTAACCACATAAATAAGCAAGGGAAAAATCCCTCCTAGCACAACCACCATCATGGATCAACGTACATTGTGTGCTCCATCCTGGTACCCACAACAAAATCAAGGTATCCAACATCTCAAACATGAATGATCTCACCTCTTGTTATGCCACTACCATTGGACATATATAGAAGCAATCCAAATAAAAGGCCACCCAACCTATCATATTAGAAGAACATAAAATCCTATACCAACAAAAATACCAAGCCCAAAAACATGATCCAAAGGTAATCACACATATCCATAATTTTAAAAATATCCATAGGTGAAATATCACCCATATCAAGTGCCAAATCCATCCAACTATCCATACCTCCAAAGGTATACCAAGTGAATCTCTCATCACTAACATATCTAGTCTATAACCTAGAATCACAAGCCTCAAGAGTAATACCTACCACATATATATCAAGAAGCTCCCACTGCAAAATATAATGTCAAATCTATAACCAATCCACTCACAACATCTCAAAGAAGTGAATCCATATAGTCTCAAAGATATCCAAAACACACAAACCAATAACTTGCAAGAATAACTCTCATAACCAGTCTCTAATGCTCTCTCGAGTTCTCCACAACCAACAAAGGAAAGAGATAAAGGAATAGCCATGTCATCTCTCACATGGCATTCATGAAAAAAAACCAATGATCACAATATCTAACCAATCTCAAATCCAATGTAAGTGAAACCAAATATCTAGGAAGATAACCAAGACCATAGAGAAAAGCATGTAAATTATAACCTGTATCATGTCCTTCCACACACACATCTAGATGTAAAATGTTCAAGTATGATATCCTCCATAGAACCCTAACAAGAAGACTCAACAACACCCAAACCATACCATATAACTAATCATGGATGGAAGCCTCTCACAAGAAGGTCAAATTCATAAACCATTCCTAATCCAAGGAATAACCATTCCTAATACAAGGAATATACCCAATATAAAACCATCTCCCAAACTCAACCATCATAACAACATATGCAAATGGAGATAACCAATGCTAAACCATCTCTCAAATGAACCCTCTAGAACTAACTCATGTATTATAGCTCACGATTCATATCCATGAAAGAAAAGCACAAACATAATGCACCTGAGAGAAATAATGGGCCATATCTCTCAAGTAGCAAACTGCCAAATAGACCAAGAGTGGGGAATGAAAATGTTTATCAAGATATCCAAGTCTCCAACCAAAACTCATCTAAGAACAATCTCCTCTCATGTCCATATCAGGTGAATACCCCTCGGACTCTCCTACTGAAACCAAAAAACTATCGCTACAAATACTTCTCCAATCCAAGAGAAATCAGCATCACCAATATCTCTAAGTATCCTTGAGAAGTTGTAACCAATCAATCCATGCCAACCTCAAATGAAACATAGCAATATTATGAAGTATCTAGCTTATCATCAATGTACTCAATACCAAGAAACTAAACCAAGATCAATGTTAAAGTTGTAACCATGGCCTTAGGAATATAAATATGACAACATGATCAAACAATCTCAACCAAAGAGATAACATGCTCCATATGAACATACTATAACACGTCAAAACTCTAAACATGTATCAAGCTTGTATATCATGAAATAATAATGAAACTATTCTAAATCCAAGGATAATATGTCAAATCAAGGCATAAACCAAACCTTTACCAAGAACCCCTTTAATCCTCGAGATGCAACCATCTCCACACACCATTAAGATAACCAAGAACTCCATGAGTCCTCAAGATCTAACCATTTTCACACACCATAAAGATAACAAGTGCACTATGCAAATGTCAAAGATGTTTCTGTAGCAACAAGATCTAAGACAAACCTCCAACATCTGCAAACACTTAGTAAATATATCAATGCCTAAAAAATCCCACTCAACCATGGTACCAAGTCACCTATTGCATTATAAAATCCATATCCTACATGAAGATCCTCAAGGTTTATACAAACAACCAAAGTGTTAGTACTAAGTGAAACCAATATCTCCAAACTAAGAAGATAAAACTAAACTAGGAACTAATCATTCACTATCACCCCATCATTGTCACAAGCTCCCACTATACTGTGTATCCAAGATATCCATCATATCATGATGAAAAAAAATCATTCTCTAACCATGAGAATCAACCAAGGAATCAAACCATCAAAGAACTCAAAGTGCACATCATGAGCTCCTGAAAAGAAACCAAATAACTATGATCCTCAACCAAGAAGATATACTACCATAACCAAATCAGGCATCCAAATCAATGAACATCAAGGATGTACCTATATATCGATCATGTCATATGAAAATCTGTGATTCCATGATCACATCCATGATCCAAGCATCTGACCCTCAATATGTCCAACATGTCAATATAAAATAGTAAACCACAATCCTCTACCATGAATGTACCTAGTAACAACATCTCTTCCCTTCTACATGAAGAAAAATTAGAAAATCATGTGACTTAGGGCATAGACAACCTGAATCGAAGCCACCAATATAAATATGCATCAATAATAAAAGATCAATGGGCAAAGAAAACCCATCACCAAAGCATAAATGCAACCTATAAGTATAGATCGCTTACAAAATTGTACAACTTGTAGACCCAACAGGTAGAAAACCCATCACCAAAGCATAAATGCAACCTATAAGTATAGATCACTTACAAAATTGTACAACTTGTAGACCCAACAGGTCATTATCCATATCCAAACCAAACACTTGCAACCATATCATCATGAGACTAATTTGAAATATGAACTAAGTATACAATGACATCAAATCTTAAATCTCCAAACATACAATGTCATAAACTAACAATGCTTCTGTAGTCAATATATATCATAAACTATTTAGATTAATATATCAACAAATTAACCATGTCAAACCTACACCAATTTTGAACCAATGTATAGAGCTCTCCATGAGCTTTCCATTGAGTACTTGAAGTCCAAAATTTGACTTCGTATGCCCAACTTATGCCCTAATTTGTGCTAAAAATAAACAACATCTAACTTTTAAGCTTTGAAAACCTAGAAAAATGTCAAAATCATAGAACGAAACCTACACCAAGTTGTAGTGCTCAAAATTAGCTTTCCAACACCTATAAGAAGTCTGAAATTTAATAGCTTGAGAGAAAGTTATGGCCATTTTACTAAGATAGTCTTTTTACCATTTTCACTATGATTATTTTTTTGTGATGAAAATTTTGATAGGATTAAATTTGATGGTTGTCATAGACTGAAACTAAAAAACTCTTTCACTTCCTCTGAATATGGCCAAACTAGAGCATATTATATATAAAAATTTATTGAAACAATGACCCAGATCCAATGGTGAGGTCTATTTTTACCCAAGAGGTCATTTCTACAAGCTCCCCCTAAAACTCTCATTTAAATGAAACATTTGAGAAAACCTTTTGTCCAACAATTTCACATGCCCAAAATCTACCAATATCACTTCCTAATTGAAAGCCCAAAACCCTCAGATCTACAATAAAAAACTCCTATATCCTGCCCTTTATTTTATCTTTTCATGCGTTTCCATGGATTCAATCTAGGGTTACAACAATAAAACCAGAGCTTTTATACTAGTTGTAAGGAAATTTTCAAGAAAGAATATAACCATTTCTGCATAACCAATAATATATCTGAAATAAATACAAAATTAATAATCCACATGCAAGAGAATAGACAACATACCCACAAAAATGTCACACAAGGTATACCCTAGGAAACCCTCATTGAGGGAAAAACCCAGCCTCTAAAAGCATCCATCGCCATGTATTATTCAACAAAAACACCATTGCAATAAAACCATGGAATCCTTCAAAGCCATAGCCACCAACAAGCAATCCATGTGAACAAGCATGAATCCACACATCCCATGCCATGCTTACAACCTTCACAAATGGTCCCCTGGCTAACTTGTCAAGCCTTGTCTTGCTTGACTCTTTCCCTTTTTTCCTTCTATCTTTTCACACCAATAATTACCATTGTGGTTGCTTGTATAGTAGCAAGTCCCATAAAACCACCAAGTGGTATTACATAAACCATGTGCTACCTAACCCCTTGACACCACATTTAATATTGTAATTTTAATTCTTTTCCCTGATATTATATAATTACATGAAATATTATCACAATGTTATAATACAACTCATCAAGTTTATCCCACAGGAATCTTTACATGTTGCACATCCATCTAGGTGCAACATTACATATTAAAATAAAATAATACAATATAACAATACTATGCAATGTGTGCAAAGCCCATTATCTCAAGAATTATTATTCTAATGATATTTTTATTGGAGGACTTATCCAAACCATTCCCTTCGGGGTAATAGTTTGAAGAAGTACTGAAATATATTTTGTGATAAACTACCCAAGAGAAAATAGGAGTTTAAATTAAAGAGTTTGAATTATCTAATATGATAGTTGAAGGAACACCAAATCTAGTTACAATTCCACCAAGAAATTCAACCACCAAAGTTCCTATGACATCTCTTAATGCTATTTCCTCTTTCCATTTGGTGAGTTAATCCATGGTTGCCAAAATCCATTTATGACTAGAATAGGAGGGTGGGTTGATTGGTCCAATGAAATCCAAACCCCATTGGGAAAACATATGATCATATTGAATAGGATAAAGGTGACGGGAAATCAACCTTTATTTTCTTGAAAAGAAGGAAAGTTTATCGCATTTCCTCACTCACCCATGCAAATGATTAAAAAAGGTTGGCAAATAATAGCCAACCCTCATTATTTTCTTTGTTGTGATCCTAGTTGAAAAATTGCCACCAGCAAGGCCATAATGGAATTATCTTAATATCCTATTGATCTAATCTATATTGATACATGTTAATAGGACTCCATTAGAATCCTTCTTGAATAATATTCCATCTATCAAGACATAAGGAATAGATTTTATTCTAAACTATCTTCTTTTAGGTCTATTTAGGTTTTGCTAATATCTTCCTTCTACCAAGAAGGTAGTCAGGTTATGCAACCAATCATGTTGATATTCATTTTTAGCTAGTGGCTCAAGTACTAATAAAAGTGCAGCCTCCTTAGGCATCTCAAAAATATGAAATCATTTTCTCACATAATTCCTTGCCTCTCACATTCTTGGTGATATTAATTTCAATTTCATAGTCCATGAATTTGGTGATCCATCTAGCTCTTTTTCCACTAATAGCCTTACTTAAAAGGAAGTCCTTTACACTTATATGTGCAACCGAGAGTTGGATCCTATTATGAGATAGTAGATGTCTAAACATTTTGAGTTGCCTTGCAACATAGCTATACCTCCTCTCATAGTCCTTAAGCCCTTCTCTAAAGAAATCAAAAGGTTGATCCCAATTCTCTTTGTTTAATTGTGTCAAGACAACTAATATACTAGATTCTCCTCAAATAGAATAGAGGATGGAATCCCTATCAAATTTAGGATTGATAAGAGTGGGAATTTATGCAATTGATTTCTTGATCTCTTCAAATTTGGTCTTTCCTTCATCGGTCCAATTAAAAATTATATCTTTCTTTAGCATGGATGTAAGAGGCTTAACCATATTAGTAAGTTAGGGATGAACCTTGTGAAAAAATTCATTATGCCTAGAAAAATTTGCAATCCCTTCTGGTGACTAGGGAGTGGAAGAGAAAAAATTATTTAAACCCTTTTTGGGTCTATGGTGAGGTCATCCTTATACAAGATCTGTCCCAAGATATCCCCTTGATCAGCAAAGAAAATGCACTTACTCAGATTTAGAGACACACCATATGTTCTACATTTGATGTACACTTGTCTTCAATGATCAAAGTGATCTAATGCATGCTTTGAATAAACAATTATACCATCAAGATATATTAGCACAAAATTTTCTAGGACACCCTTAAAAGCCATCTCCATTTCCTTTTGGAATGTAGCACTTTCATTAGTTAGTCCAAAGGTAAGTTTAGAATAGGCATAAGTAGCCTACTTAGTAGTGAATGATGTTTTATATTGGTCTGATTCCTAGACCAAAACTTGGCTATAATCTAAAAAAAATCCAAAAAGGAAAACCTCTTCGAGTCACTAACTTTGGTCAAGATTTGTTCCATAGAATGAAGGGGATGACGATCTATAAGAGAAGCCTTATTAAGGTCCCTGAAATCTACATATAATCTAATTTCTCCATTCTTCTTTCTAATAGGAACATGATTAGCTACCCATGAGGAGTGTTTAATAGGAAAAATAATATTAGCCCCTATGATTTTGGAAAAATCTTTTCTTTTTAAGGGTTCAATCTTTGGGTTGATTGGTCTTTCCTTTTTCTTAATAGGCTTTGCATCATGATTTAATTCTATGGTACACTGGAATTGTTGGAAATTTATTTAGCACCCGCTCAAGATCTGTGGCAAGGGCTTAATAGCCTCTTGTGTACTATAACTTGACTGGTTGTATTAGGCATTGATAGATCAATCTTTTAATGCAACAACAACCCCACTCTAATAAGTGGTATTAGAGCTTCGTCATAGGTTCAAATCCTCGAATCCTCAGGTAATGTTGAGGGGGAGATTTTTGGAAATTTATTCAGTGTCCCCCTTTAGATTTGTGGCAAGGGCTTAACCACCTCCTATGTAGTATAACTTGAGTTGTTGTATTGTGCATTGATAGATTATTCTTTTGGTGCAACAATAACCCCACTCTAATAGGGATACGGTTGGGTCAAAACCTTTGAATTTTCCATATATACAAGGAATAATGTCATTAAATTCTTGACATACATTAATGAAAACTTTCTATTCAATCTTAGAGCATATATTTCCCAAGTTAAGACTCTTTCTATCAGCAATGGTGATAGGCTGCTAGTCTTCCTTCCTTGTAGCTAGGTTCAATCCTTTACTTCTTTTCTAATCATCAAAATTGAATACACTCTATAAGGTGACTAGACCTTTAGGAAATTTTTTAGAATCAAACTTCATGATTTGATCTCCATACATACTTTGTAGCTTTGATTTATTTTTAGTAGGGAACTTAGCTTCATTTTGTGAACAATTAATAATTTTCAAGTTAAAATTAAACACTTGCCAATTTATGTAATTATCTAGGACAATAGGCCTTACAAAAATTCTAATATGTTGTTCCTTGGTGTCTACAACATGTGATATGTCGCAATGAACACCAATTGATGCAATTCTATTAGAATATTTGTTCCTATTTCTAGGATAACTTTAAATGTTGAATGCCAAGAAACCCTCAAGTAAACACCAAACTCTATTTTTATATGATTTGAGAAGGTTGTTCCTTATGACATTCTAATTTCTAGTTTGGTTCATAATGAACTTGATATCCCCAAGTATCTTAAAGACGCTTATACCTCTTCTTTGTGCAAGTTGGAGACATTAGATTAAAACTTCATACTCAATCACATTATTAGTGAAACTGAATTGAAGTCTATATGAAAAGTAGTACTTCTCCAAATTGGGAGAAACAAGCATTACACTAGAACTTGAACCATTCCTATTACTTGAGCCATCAAGGAACATATTCCAAAACCCATTAGATCTTCTTGTGCTTTCATGAGGTTGGGAATAGGGGCATTCTCTTCAAAAATACAATAATTCCCAAGGATTATTTCTTCAACCTCTTGTACTAGATCAAATTGGAACGCATTAGCCCACTCATCTAATAGATAACCAAAAACCTTTTTCAAGAGAGTAACATTTTCATGGGTGTTGCATTCCACATCCTCTTCATGGAGTGTGCAATTCATATTTATGGGGCTTGGTGTATATGTCTCTATGTGGTTAAGGGCCAATTGCTCTAGCTTTATGGAGGCTTTTATTCTATATCTAGTCCTAAATAAAATGTAAGACCAATAAGATGCACTATAGCCTCTTATTTGTGTAGTAAAGTCTCTAGATAGGAAAATAAAAAAATATGGGGGCAGCTTGACAAGTGATGTCTTGTATGAAAGTACACCTAGGATATGCATGTAATGCCAATTTTATATATTTTTCACTCCCACTATTTGGACAAAACTGCCATCGAACTAAATGACTCCTTTAGTCAATGGTTCATACTTAATACCAAGAAGATCAACTACACACTTTAGCATAACTAAGTTGCTAGCTCCAAAGTCCATCATACAATTGTGAACTGATTAATCTTCTATAATCAAATAAAGATAAAAAGGGGAAGGCTTAGTCTTCTTAATTATATCATCTTCTCTTATAGGTTTCACAAATCTTGTTTTCCCATCAATGGTAGCTGGTCCATTATGTACTTTAATAGTTTTCAAATCTTTCTATAGTAATTCCCACTAAGATGACATCATGAGAACAACCCACATAAGAATACTAACATTTTTCCTCTTCATTTGATCTACAATATTGAGAGGAGTGTATGTTGGCTTGGTTGGAATCTCAACAACCACATGGGCCAATATATGATTTGGGATATCTTGAGGCTCCTTGGGCTTCTTGTTGCTCTAATTTTTTTGTGGAACAACAAATTTGTGTTGTATTCTTGTAGTTGTGGTTTATAGAATGGTCTCTAAACTTGAAACCTGATTTGATGGAGAAGGTGAAGCACTCTCTATATCTCTCCCCTTGCTTTTAGTGTTATGAATTATTACATTATTACTATCATAATTTACACAAAAATACTCCTTTGGCTAGTAATTCATAAAAGAGGAGTCTCCTTGCTGCTAGAATTGGAATCTAATAGTAAATCAATTAGCATCATATTATTGCTTTGCTATTTTCTCTTGTGTAGCCAATTCATGAGAGAACTCTACCCTATGGAATGTACATTTCTCATATGAAAATTTGTAAGTAGCACAATATTCTTGTTCTTGAGCAAGATTATTTTGAACAAGTTTCCTTACTAAATTTTCATTTGTGTTTGCACAGGCAACATTACCCATGAGCCTATTTTGGTTGCATGAAGCTTGATTCTAATTTTTTTTCCTTAAGGATGAAGGATTTTGGTAATGGGATTGATGAGGCATATTACCTTGAGCCTATTGTCCCTCAAGAGTTGGAAATTTATTTTTCATTTTTTGCACCACTATAGTATGATATTGCAATCTCCTTTCCATATCAGAGCTATGATCATGGAAATTTTCATCTATATTTTTGCATCATAGCTTCAATTTTATCTATCCCATTAGAAGATGTAGAAGTTTAAGGACTAGAAACAAAAGATTGGCTTGTAGTCATAGTAGGAATAGGAGCTATTGTAGGTTGATGTGTGGGTGAACCCACAATAATGGGTTCCACTTTAGTGGGACAAAGAAACTTGAAAAAGTTGACAAATTTTTGCATCTCTATTCGCCACATGTTTGTGCGAACACATTAGACATGTTCGTGCAAACATGTACCTAGCATACATTCGTGCGAACATGTTAAGATATGTTCGCGTGAACATGTGCTAGGTACATGTTCGTGCGAACGCGTAGTGAGCTGATTTCTGGCACTTAAAAACATTTTTTTCACTTTTCCAACCTCATTTTTATGGTGAGTACTATTGATTGAGCATTCGAGCGAACATGTGGCTTGAGCAACTTCTGTCAACGTCATCTTCTTGTTTTCGTTCTCCTCTTCATTATCGGGTATGTCAAACTAATATTAATTTAATGTTTTCAACATTTTTGAAGTATTTTTTTATATTATCAAAGTATATTTTAATGTTTTGAATGCATTTTTTTAAATGTTTTTAAAACATATTTGAATGTTATTTACGTTTTTAATAGTTTTGAAAACATATTTGAATATTATTTATGTTTTTAATAGTTTTGAAAACATATCTAAATGTTAATTTAATATTTTTAATTGTTTATTTATATTAATTTAGAAAACAGAAAAATATTATATAGAAAACATTAGAAAACATTAAAAAAAATAGTTTAAAACATATAATATAAAATTTAGGAAAAACATTAGAAAACAAATTTAGAGAAAGCATTACAAAAACATTAGAGAATTTATAATTTAATATAAAATTTAGAAAAAATTTATAAAAAACATTACAAAAACATTAGAAAATTTATAATTTAATATAAAATTTAGAAAAAAAAATTATAAAAAATAGTTTTAAAAATTAGAAAATTTTAAAAAAATATTTTAAAAAATTCTAAAATTTAGAAAAAACATTTTAAAAAATTAGAAAATTTAGAAAAAAATAATGCAAAAACATTACAAAATTTAGAAAACAAATTTAGAAAAAAATATTACAAAAATATTAGAGAATTTATAATTTCATATAGAATTTTAAAAATATATTAAAAAAATATTAAAAAGTAAATTTTAAAAAAAATAGAAAAAAAATTAGAAAAATTATAATTTAATATAAAATTTAGAAAACAATTTTTTTAAAAAAAATTGTAAAAACATTAGAAAATTTAGAATTTAATATAAAATATAGAAAATAAATTTAGACAAAACATTACAAAATTATTAGAAAATTTATAATTTAATATAAATTTCAAAAAAAAAATTTATGAAAAAATTAGAAAAATGTTTTTAGAAAACAAATTTAAAAACATATTAGAAAATTTATAGTAATATAAAATGTAGAAAATAAATTTAGAAAAACATTAGAAAAAATATTTTTATAAAAATTAGAAAAACATTAAAAACATGACAAAATTTTAGAAAACAAATTTAAAAAAACATTAAAATATTTGTGTGTGTGTGTGTGTGCACGCGCGCACGCACGTGCGTGCATGTGTGCGTGCGTGTGTTAATGTTAAATGTATATATGTCAAATTCACTTTAATGTCTTAATCTTAGAAGTTTAATTAAATGACATATCTTAAGGGTCTAGATCCTGAATTGTACATGTAAAAATATAGATTAAAATGTATAATTTTTTATTTTGAACATAGATGTACATGTATATTTATCTTCTAACTAACTTTAACTAACTATATTTAATAACATGTCTTAAGGGGAGATCCTAAATTATACATAAGAATGTAGATTAAAATGTATATTTTATTTCATAAATATACATGTAAATATGTTCATGTGGTAGATATAGATGTACATACATATGTTTTCAATATTCATGTTTAAATGTACATATGTTATTATTTTTAATGTCCTAATAATTAGAAGTATATAATTACTATATAATTCAATGACATGTCTTAAGAGGAGATCCTAAATTATACATATATAAGAATGTAGATTAATTTGCATATCTAGATATGAATATAACATACATGTACATCCAAACCCTAACCCTAACCTTGATCTTAAAATTTAATTTCTAAACCCAATATTATAAATGATAATAAATACCCTAAATCATAATCTTGAACCAAATCATAAACTTCATATGCTAAGTTTTCTTATCCTAAATTCTTAACCATGGACTTTAATATTTACCCCTAAATTTAATGCTAGAAATTATTTAAGTTCGCGTAAACCCTGACAGTGTCATAAGGTCTTAAATCTTACCCTAAAATTGAGCCTAATTACACTAAAACCCTATTTGAAAACCTAATTGAAGCCTAACTTACATAAAATTAAAACAAGTTGACCCTAGTCCTAAATTGTTAAAAATTACATTTGACATACATGCACATACATTCAAACACATGTACATACATGAAGTATGACCCTTGTTTTAAATGATATATATGTAACCCAACTTGAAACCTAAACTTCGAAACATTATCATTTAAGAGTAATATAAATAATTTATTAGGTACCCTTTAATTAAATTCTCTAATAATACCCCCCAAAGTATAATAAAATCTTAGAACAACAAATTAACTCTAACCATAACCAAACTCTCAACTTTAAAATCATCTTATACTTATATGCAAATTAATCTAGGTCTAGATGTGTTACAAATTATCTAGGTCCATGATGTGTGATGTATGTTTAATTACATGTGTATAATTTGTAATGTTAAAAATAAAAAATTATGTACAACAGGAAATTTAGCTCTTCATGCATTTCTACAAATATGGTTTCACACGATATGCTTGATGCGGCTTCTGGTGTGACACTTGATGTAGTTCCTACTACGGTTCCTACTGTAGCTCCTACTGTGACACAGGTTGATGCGGTTCCTGTTGCAGCACCTGATGCAGTTCTTGATATGGCTCCTCATGCAGCTCATAGTGGGGCTCATGTTGCAGCTTCTGGTGGGGCTCCTCATGTACCTTGACATTGACTCGTCATGCAACTCATGTTCCAGCACTTGGTGCAGCTCATGTTCCAGGTTAGGCTACACCTGCAGCTCCTGCTAGAGGTCCTACTGCACCACCTCCATGCATCAATATCGATGCATTATTTGCATTTTCAGAGCATGAGGTTGCTAGAATACAACACTCTATATTGACCTCTAATGATGGTCTTTATAGAGACATATGTACTATGATATGTAGGAGTTTACAGGATTTGATACCTAGGTTTAGAGGTCACCATTCATTTACTCATGCCATATTAGCCTCCATATCTAGGGAGCTTAGGGATGAGGTTTCAGGAGATGCATCATTCGATGACATCAAGAGGGTAGCCCCCAAAGATTTTATCAAGAGAGAGCTATTTCTAGCTTATGAGGGGACATAGGGTAGGGTGAGAGGCTACAGAGTCACACGATGCAGAGACCCTATTATTGCTAGCATGATCTATCCACAATTTTTAGCTGCATATGGTCGTTATCCTAATAATGACCAAATACCCCTTTATTTTGTACATCAGTTGTATGCTAAGTTTCGTATAGGGCTCAACGTCAACTACTTGGATATTCCTAATTATTGCGGATAGGGGTGTGGTCGGATCGCAGATCGTGACCAGTACTGCAGTGTAGATCATCCGCCACCTGCAGATCTTAGATAGTTTGTTGGACCAAGGATGCCTCCTATGATTCCTACACATGCACCTATTGCAAATAGAGTCGTCATTGCTTCCCAGAGGGAAGCAATTGACACTATTGGGCACATTGCATCTGCGGCGGCTAGTATCACATTAGATTCTATTAGTCATTATCTTCATAGTCGATGTCCTCGTCCACTTGCTCGACCATCTTCATAGGCATCTAGTAGCACTTTAGGTGCCTCCTCTAATGATTCATATAGAGTTGCTAGGCTACCACTGCCAAGCAATATTCGTGGTCTTTCAGGACAACAGACACATATGGATATGTCACTGTATTTTTTGGAGGATATGTTGCACTTTATTAGCTATATTTCTGATACACAAAGGATAGATCAAAGCCCCGACATAGTTCCATAGACATAGGCTACCACACCAGTGACAGATGATAAACCTATGCGTAGCTCACAACATTCAGCACCAGACTCATGACACTCTACAGATGACTCGAGCTTACGAGTTGGAGATGTCCATATCATAGCTGAGGGCCTTGATGATTTTGGTGAGTAGTTGCGAGGCCTATCTGAGATTGATACTAGTTCAACCCTAGGTATTTCATCATACATGGACCTATTATTTGGACGTGGCATCACTGATTCTACACCAAATGTACCCAGCCAGTTACACAGTCCACTTCACTCAAATTTACTAGCAGTTGGACATGGAGTTTCAGACTCAAGTGCATCAGTAGATGATATTATGGAGTCTGCTGATCATCCTCCACCTCTAGATACCCAGGTACATATATAATTTATTTTTAATTTTAAATATATATGAAATTAAAAAAATATGTTCATTTATTGAAAAATTTAGTTCAAATATATATGTAGATATTTAATTTAATCTTTAACTCATAATAAATCATGTAGGCACAAGTCGCTGAGCACATGGTTACACATACTATTGGTTCAGGGTATCATATACATGAGAGAGATGATTTTATTGAGGCACCTGGTAGTGCTCAAGTACTTGAGTTTTAAATAGTTTGTTTAAAGTTATTTAAATATTTTGAAAACTAGATATATATCTATATATATGCAAATTTGTATTTAATTTGAATGTATATGTACATGATGCACGTATGTATATATATGTTTTAAAGATAGAACTATAACACATGTATGTCTATATGTATATATATTTGTAGGGCTTGGTTGATGCGCCTCGGCGAGAGGATGTACAGGAGACTCGATCAGAGGGTCATTTTATTCGCATGTGTCTTGAGGGGTCCTTCTAGTAGTAGATCAGATTTATATTTTTTTGATGCATATATATTGGAGGTCCAGTTTACATGTACACATGTATTTTAGTTCCTTGATGACATGCATGTACTTTCACTATTTTTTGATTATTGAGTATTTCAGTGTTAGATACCATCACATGTACGTATATATGACTTTTTATATTTTTCTACATACATATATTTATTCAAGATTTACAGTTTGCATTTCAGATACATAGAGATATATTAGATCTGTAGATGTTTATTCTTGAGATGTGTATATATGTACATATGTGTATTTTTTTGTGTTATAGCTATAGAACATAATCTTGAGACACGTGTGTACATGTATATCAATTATCAATTAGTAAAAAGTTAGAAAGATACATATTTAGATTAAATTATCAATTACTAACCTGCTAAAGATAAATATTGGTTTTATGTGGATAAAAATATGTTTATTTGGTAAGCCAATACATTATTTTAGAGAAATTTTACAAAATATAATATTAAAAAAAATATTAATTTAAATTAATTTAAACTTTAAGAGTACATGACCGCAGATGTAATAAAGTAACATTAAAATATATAATTTTTTGATAAACTGACCTAAATGATAACTATGAACTTATAATCTTACAATTTTAAAAACACATACTTTAATTTTCACTTATGAAATTCAATCTAGTTTGAAAACAAGTTGATAAATGAATTTGAATTATTAAATTCATCAATGGTACAATTAATTTAAATTATTAAATTATATAATTTTTTAATAAACTAAATTTGATAATCAATTACTAACCTGCTAAAGATAAATATTAGTTTTATGTGGATAAAAATATGTTAATTAGGTAAGCCAATACATTATTTTAGAGAACTTTTACAAAATATAATATTAAAAAAATATTAATTTAAACTAATTTAAACTTTAAGAGTACATGACCGTAGATGTAATAAAGTAAAATTAAAATATATAGTTTTTTAATAAAGTGACCTAAATGATAACTATAAACTTATAATCTTACAATTTTAAAAACACATACTTTAATTTTCACTTATGAAATTCAATCTAGTTTTAAAACAAGTTGATATAAATAAATTTAAATTATTAAATTCATCCATGGTACAATTAATTTAAATTATTAAGTTATATAATTTTTTAATAAACTAAATTTGATAATTAAGAACTTATGATCGTACAATTAAAAACACATTTAATTCAAGATGAAATTCAATAGTTTGAAAAAAAGTTGATATTTAAGAATTGTAACATAGATAATGAAATTGTGTAAGTTCGAAATTGGAACATAGATAATGAAAGTGTTGAAGTATGAAAAATACATAGAAGGTATGCAAGACAAGCAAGCAATGTTTGAAGTATGTGATGCAATCCCTAATTTGTGTCCCAAGGAACTAATTGGTTTTGGAGTTCCTGGGAAACCTATTGGCCAGCGTTCAAAGCAAATCAATGTGTTCATGCAAGGGCCACATTTCTTCTACTATGAGAATGATGCTTTTGCATCGAAGGATATTTGGAAGACAATATATAAACAATTTAATATTGTTGAACTAGAGTTGGTGGACTCAATGTTCTTTTCAACTTCCAGAAGAGCAAGAGGGTATGTGCATAACCTTCCAATAGAAGACCGATTTCAAGCAGAACCTTTCCCCCCATGACTATTTAGGAAGCACTTCCGCAAATAAAAAAGTATTGGCCTTCATGGGATCAGATGACAAAAAAAAATTCCATAGACTCAAGACGATGTGGCACTGTCCTTATTGATCAATTGAGAGTTATGATTCAGAATGCACGAGGGCAACTGCGAGATAGTGCGCAGAAATATATACTTCAAAAGTGTGAAGAGTGGAATTTGGTATGGGTGGGGCTAGGTGACCTCATCCCTCTAGAGCTCCATGAGATAGACCTTATATTAAAATTTGATACAGATCACACTCATGGAACTTCTTGTCTGACTGACCGCTTGTGTTGTTTGGGTAATTCATTCCAAATAGATACAGTTGCATATCATTTATCAGTCTTGAAAGCATTATATCCTGATGGCGTCAGAGTGCTTTCTCTGTTTTGTGGTATTGGTGGAGCAGAAATTGCTCTTCATCGATTTGGAATACATTTAAGTTGTGTTGTATCTGTTTTAAATTATGAGTTTCCTTGCATTGTGATGGAAGTGAGAGAAATAATGCACTCAAAAGCCTCAGCTAGTAAATTTTCCTGATTAATGTGTAGGCTCATTTTTTTTGTAAATAACTCAACGTTAATAGACTACTTGAAAAATGGAAAAGGATTTTAACCAAAGCAGAATGTTCTCTACTATTTTAAATTGTCAAATCAAAAGATTACATACCCTAACTAAGAATACTAATTTTTTTTTGTTTTCAAATTAATTTTACAAAGGTCTACAATCATAAAATACTTTTTTTTTTAACGAGAATTCAATTTTCAGTCATCCAATGAATTTCTTTGAATTGACTCTAAAGTGGTTCATCATGGAAGCTTATCATAAAAATAATATGTCCGTTCTTCTTTAACGGATGGTTTTTAATTATAACTTTTGGAGGACCTCTGTGGGCTTAGAAACTATGCGTTTTGTTTTAAAATGATACAAAATCACCATATTTATTGTTTGCAACTACTTGAATTTCCTTGGAACTTTTTAAGGTGGAGCATTATTAAATTCATCCATGGTACAATTAATTTAAATTATTAAATGATATAATTTTTTAATAAATTAATGAAAATTAAGAACTTATCATCATACAATTAATCTAAACACATTTAATTCAAGATGAAATTCAATAGTTTGAAAAGAAGTTGATATTTAAGAATTGTAACATAGATAATTCAATAGTTTAAATTCATCCATAGTAAAATTAATATTATAGTTTTTAAATAAACTAATGATAACTAAAACTTAGATATTCAGATAAAAAACACAATTTCACCAAAGTTTATATTCACAATTTCACCATAGTACAATTGAAAACAATTTGATCAAAGTTGATAATCAGATTATTATAAAATAAATCTCAAAGGTCTAATCAACCATGATGTACACTTATAACATGCAATATTTTTTCATGATCTTCATTGTCTAGTCTCCACTTGTAACGTACACACTTAAGTTTTACTAGATGCAGACAAAGCCTTGTAGCAACGATCAGGTGGCTATATTGTAAAACTTTTTTGTCAGGTCGATAATCAACAAAGTGTATTCCATGTTGGACTATTTCATCTTGCTTCAAATATGTTCCCTCTATCACAACAGAACATGTACCACAGATTTAAGTGTTTTAAAATTTGATAGATATGAAGTTACCTAGATTTATTTATTTATTTAAATATATATGTGCATGTACATGTATATGTATAATTTACCTATGGGGAACAACATTCCATCACTTTCTTCAGGGTCATATAACTTTGTCCTCTCTGTAGTACATTGCAATAAATAATAACTAACACATTCATGATTTCTAGGCTCAGCAATCACTGCAAAGACATCTCCTACATAACAAGTATACATGAATGCATGTGTACAATATATATAAGACAGTTGAAATCGATAATTAAATAAAAAGATGAGATTAATTTTTATGATACTCACCCACTTTTACCAATCCAGAGATATGATTATAATCATCAGAAATCAATGGAATATCATCAAAATTTTCATCTTCTTTATCAAATGTATCGGTAACATCAAGTGGTACCGAAATCGATGCACCTGTATATCCATGTGTCTGATTGATGCATTCTTCATAGTTTGCATCAATGCAACTGTCACAAAAACATGAATATTCTCTTGTCTTCAATGTCCAATTGCAATTATCTGTACTCATGACTGAATGTAAGGAATGTGTCTTTTCTATCCTCTTGCAACCATGCATGTTTTTTCTATTGACACTTGAAAGTTCGTTAAATTTAAAATATAGAAAAATTAAATTTAAACTTCAACGAATTCAAAAATAAAACTTAACAATAAAATTTTATAATTTAATTGTGCATAAAAGTTAAATAGACATACACATCCATACCTGTTATCTCCTAGAAGACTCTATATGGTGTCTTTTGACTCATTGTTGACGATGTCCCGACCTCATCTAATGAAAAATAAGTCTTACACCATTCAACAACATCATGTGCATCATTTACACGAACTCCTTGATAATTCATTTGATACTTTCGCAAAGAATGTTTGATGCAAGCTCCAACACCATCATGTTCACCTTTTCCATGGCCACTCTCAAAGAAATTCCATATGTGTTTTATATTCTCATTACGATGATATCTACACAATGCATAAAATGGTCTAGATGATTTAAACTGCATGGCACATCCATCAGACCAAACATAATTTTTATTGACATTTATGTTTCTTTCTTTCAAATAAGAAAAGAATGTATTGAAGCAATGTTCTACATAGTGAATTTCATGTTCTTTATCATCACTTATATGAAAATGTTTTTTTCCTTTATAATGACTCGTGCTTGAATTGTACTCTAAACACCATCCAAATCTAATTGTGCATGTCTATAAAAAACATGTACCATAATAGTGACCTGCTTATTAAAGTAATAATCTGATTGAATTGCTTTCTGATGAACAAATGAATAGTTCTCTACAAAATCAACAACTGATACAATTGTTCCAAGTGGAAAATTATCTCTCAGAGTTTGAAACTGTTGTGCTTGCCACTTTGCAAAAAATGCATGACAAATATAAGGTTGAATCGATTTCTTAAATCTGTCCATAAATGTTAGAATAGGCAACTCCTCTTCAACATATTCCAACCTTTTTGTTTCTTTCCCCAACTTTGTTTCATTCTTGACATACTTGTAACTTTTGCAATTCAATATTTTTGTTACATCAATATTTTCAGTTTTCAAAGGAAATAGAGCCAATTCACCATGTGTTTCATATAATCCTTTGATGCAATTTATTTTACCAGTTGGATCATCTATGTTGTCACACAAAATGGATGATATAAACTCACTTCTCCTACTAGGAGGAGTAGCATGAAAACCATATGTGTCTTCTATAAACTTTTGAAATACCTGATAGTGGAGATCAAACTCAATATAATGACGACAACAACAACTTTTCAACACTTTGTTTGACCTCACAAAGTATGGCTTCAATTTTTCAAACAATGTTTGCCCAACTTTTACATTAGGATGTTCATTACAAAATGACATGTATATAACTCATGCTGTGTTGTGTCCAACCAATGTTTTGTATGATGTTCATATTGACCAGGTGCAATCTTATGCCTGATAAAATTGCTACTAGTTGATGAAGGATGAGTGTTATCAATCCAAAATGATATGACTAAATTTTTAATAACTCTTCAATTCTATCAGAATGAGGTGCTCTACACATGATTGCCCAGTTGCCCTCCATAGTACTGTCATCCACAATTAATCTTCTCTTAACATATTGTCTCATTATTTTCCTAGTAAAACCCATTTCAGACAAAATTGAAGATATTTGTCTATTTTGAGACATATTTTTACTTGCAACAGACATCAACATCACTTTTCTTGCTATAGACTTATCTTTAGTTCGACAGTGTTTTCCTATGTTTCTCAAACTTTGTTTAACATTTTCAATCAAATCAATTTGCATGCTTGAAAATCTTCTCTTCTTTGATGTTGTGTTTACACCTAACAATTTCAATGCCTCTTGCAACTATTTTTGTGTAAGCAAAAGTGAAAGAAATTGAGCTTGTTCAAGTGTTTTAGTATTATCAAATTGAGTCATAATTTCTCTTATCTTCTTCTTCATTGACCTTCTCTTAAAAAAACTTAATGGTTGAACACTAGCTACAAGTTTTCTCAATTTATCTACATCCATTTTAAGTAAATGATCTAAATTCTTATGAGAAATACCATACTTTATAGATTGGACAATATTTAAGAGTTCATCCATACAAGTTCCTACACCTGATCTCGACCCTTCTCTGATTTTTGTTACTGGAATTTCTACAAGGATTGATCTTGAGCCTTCTCCAACATCCATTGTTTGAGATTCAACAGGGAAAGATTCTAACCCTTCTTCGACTTCTGTTATTTGAACCTTTGTACGGACTGATCTTGAACCTTCTTCAAAATTCATTGTTTGAGATTCTATAGGGAGTGTTCTTGACCTCTCTCCCATATGCACTACTTCTACTTCTTTTGAGCCTTCTTCAACATTTCTTTCACCTTGTTTAATTCGATGATAACGTGCCATAGTCTTCTGAATATTTTTTTGTTTTGCTTCATTAGATCTTTTTCTTGCATATTTGTTTTGCCTTCCTTTCTTGTTTCCCATTATAAAATAATAAATAATAATAATTTATCCCTTACCTCAAGATAAATTTTGCGATATAACCAGATAAAAAAACCACTGTATAGATTTGTCTGTCATTGTTGGTACTTTTAAATTGTTTGACAGAAATCAATAGAATGCAGTCATCTACAACAAAGCATAAATATTCTTCATTATAATATGACTAAAATCTTTGAGTCACAAACATTCTTCAAGAATAAGCATTATAATAAATATTCTTCAAGAATAAATTGTTGCATAAAAGACAATGGCATTGGCTATCGAAAGAAGGAAACATAATGTTAGAAATCCCCTCTTTTGTTTGTAGCTCTCATGTCCTTCTTTCTTCTCCAAATGATGTGAGTCCTAAAATCAAGTCTTAATGTCCTTCTAGGATATTTAGGAATTGGTGGTATCTCATCAAACAAGGGATTAACATTGATGTGTTCAAATGTACCTTAGATGATTTTGATGGTTGATTCTTGATGAGACCTTATAGGTGTCATTATTGCATTTGATAACTCCAAAGGTTTTGTCCTAGTGAGTGTTGGCATGATACCTCAAAATGAAGATGCAGTGGAGGGAAACTTAAATGAACTTTATGCCTCTCAAGTGCATACCTAGACTACCAATTGCACACTTGAAGTGTGCAGTTGATAAAAAAAGGTTGCAGTTGGTAAAATAGAGTTGCAAGGTACCTAAAATGCAAATTTTGAGTGTTTTGAATAATTTAGAGTGTTTCCTAAGGTCTTGGGATGCAATGCAAGGTGTGGAAGTGAATATTAGGGTTCTTGAGCTTAGAATGAAACACCTAATTACCAAGTGCACCATAAAACTATCAACTACACCCTGAAACTACCAACTTCACCCATGAAGTGTGGAGTTGGTAAAATAGGGTTGCAGTTGGTAAAAGAGGTCAAAACTTGACAATTAAGATGTGGGTATGCAAGATATGAGTTTTTTTGAGATTTTTAAATGTTTAGAGATGTTATGCAATGTGAGGAAATGTTAAATGACATAGGGTTTTTATATGCAAAGTGCAAATGTCCTAGGGATGTTATGCAAGTGCAAATGCAAGGTGTCATTTTGAAGGTATGCAAGATGAAGAATATGATATGCAAAATGAAAGTTAGAGTTATGTTTTGGACTTGTTAAAGATGCTAAAGGTAGGTGTACGCAAAGTGGACTATGCAAGGGATAGTTTCCTAGGGTTGATAATGGCGTTTAGGCAATGTAAAATGAGGATAGGTGATCAAGAAGACAAGTTGGTTGATGGACAATTTGATAGGGTTTGATAGTGAAAATGATGCTAGGGTTTTCACAATGAAATATGAGGGGGATATACCACTAGGGTAAGTCAAAAATGACATTTAGGAATATGATTATGCTAATGATAGAGGTACACATAAGGTTTTTTAAACTTAGGTGAAATCTTGACAAGGTTTTGCAAGTTTCCAAGGTGTAAATTTGAATGTTAGCTTTTATCTTGATTATGTTTTACACACATGCAAGACACATTAAGACAAGAATAGCTATTGTTAAAAGTGAACAATCACACCACAACCTAGGCTTTAGGACTGTATCCATTGAATTCCTACTTGAACCAAAGTTCAACCGCGCTTATCCAAAGCGGACAATTTAGGACCTTGGCACCATAGGCTCCCCCTTATAGTGCACTCACTTCTCGGGGCTACCAAGATCCGTGTCTCAAGGGGCATGACTTCCCAAGGGACTTTTGTCTCTACTAAGGACCGCAAGAATATAGGATGTCTTCACAGGCATGGGTGACTCCTTGAGCCAGTGGATAGAAAGGATTTTGGCCACTAAAACATGGTTTTTAGTAAGGGCATTGTGTTCAGTAAGTGAGTGATAAACTTCCTTAGAAGGTCTCCCAGTCTCGAGAATCGAGGTTTGATGCACCATAAAGGTACTAGAGGAGAGCTATCACTCAGCAATACTGCCGACATGATTTTAACCATAATCGAGTTTTATATAGTGGTCGAAGCGTTGACCTAGATTTTGGCCCATTACTGCTCTAAGGTCATCCCCTGGCATACCCAATATTGAGTATCTTGGTCCAAGGCAGGCCTCCTATAAAAGTTACATGGATTTCTCTTACACCCAAGATCCACGAATGGCGAGGGGAGAGGATACGTCCAATGCAACTCTTAGGGATTTAAACACTATAGACACACCAGACAAAAAATAAAAAGTTCATTTTAAGCACCAAACGAAGTGTTATTTAATCTAATAAATCCATACACATGGTTTTCACAAACACACAATGGTCTTCGACAATGTCCTGCAAAACAAGCATTAGTTGTTTGTTATGATCATGTCTTTATTCCATGATTGCCACATGCTGCAAGGAGACCATTAGTAACACAATAAGAATACACATTTTTTAACACCATTAATATGTTACTAATTTTTAATTTAACTTCAATGCATCCGTCAACCAACCTCACTAATGAAAGAAATAAATAAATAATTTAAATGTATAATATTTTTACCAAATTGATGCTTTTGATTTTGCAAATTAAATTCATGGCAAAGATAAAGAATGCACGTCATCAGGTTGATGGAAAATAAAAAGACAAATGGCAACTTTTTCAATTTTTTTGGGTGTTCGCACGAAAACGTTGAATTACACATGTTCAGGCGAACATGTGTCCAAACTTTCTAGAAATCGAAAAATATTATGGCACATTTTCACGTGAATGTACGTTCACGTGAACATGGTAAACATGTTCGCGTGAATTCCATGTTCGTACGAACATGCAAAATTACAAAAAATTTCACCTGTTTTTCAAATTTTTTTTTTTGCTCTTTTGACTTCCATATTTGCAGGAGAATGATCTCCTACTATAAAATAAAAAATGTCAAAATGTGTTGCTTGGAGCAAGCTTTCCAAAAACTATAATTTTAATACATAATTTAATCATTAAGACTTTCAAATATGAGTTTAACTCATTATAGGTTCATTACCGATTGAACATCAACCGACTTTGACACCTCAGGAAAATTAGTAAACTAGGTCAAAAAAAATTTGAAAAATATGGAGGAATTGGCTTATTGAGATACCTTTCCATTCAAAAATTAAAAAAATGGTTTATGATAAATTGACTTCAAATTATCTGTGTCAAACGAAACGTATGTCTAAATTACGGTTCATGTCACTTGGAAACTTCATAAACTATAAAATATTCAACCAAAATAAATCAAACCAAATGCATCCTCTGGATATTGATGTTACAAATCTAAGTCAAAAGAATTATTTCATTATCATTTATAGAAAAAAATTTATCTGTGTCAAACGGAATGTCACTTTTTAAAATATTGAATTTTATTATGTACCACTTTTCGGAGGAGATAAAAAAAATTGATATAAATAATTTTTTTTTAGATTAAAAAATATGGTTACAAAGTAGGAACAAAATACTCAAAATCACTAGTTTATATCATCTTGAAATTATTTATAATTTTGGATATATAGTCACTTGAACGTGACGTTTGTTGCAAAAATATTGATTTTAGTGTCAAAATTGGTCAAAAAGTGGAACCCATTATTGTGGGATCACCCATGTAGGGATGTTAGGGAAGAGTGGCATTAGAGGTTTCAGAGCTAGTTTTCCTCCTTGAATTAAAGTGTTCTCTTCCCTTATAGAAATATCATATGCAATGTGTAGAGTATGTGCACCAAATATTTGTAATGTAGTAGAAATGCCACTGTTAAAAGATCTAAGATAATGCAAGAAAGCATTACTAGGGGAAGGCTTCACTACAATAGGTAAAATGTTTGATGCCTTTTGAAATCTATAGTTCAAATATTTCGTAAACTCATGGGGTTCTCTTTTAATTATAGTTAGCTACTCTAAAAGTGACAAATGATCACTTTTATCTTCAAAGTACTTGCATAACATTTCTCCTAACTTGTCCTAGTTATGGATAGAGTTGTGTGGTAGTCCTATATACCATTGCAAGGCCTTTCCTTTTACTAATGAAGGTAAAAGTCTAATAGAAACATCATCCTCTATAATACCATGTATATTATAAATATTTGAAACTTCTTGAACATTTTCTATTCAGGAAATAGAAAATTCACTTGTAAACTGTAGTAAACTCTTAAGAGAAGACACTATTATGTCATGTTTTTGAGCCAAAAAAAGTGGAATGCCACCATTAAAGATAGAAAAAACCAAGTTTCTAGGGAGAGCCATGTAAATTAATGATCTATTGACATAGAAAGATGGTGCCCTAGATTGTAATCTATCAACTAGAGGAGTAGAAAGGGATCTAGATGGTATATGTGTTTCTTCTAAAATCCTAACTAGTGATAGAGAAAGTCTATTTCTTTTTCTTCTAGTTTTTGAAAGTGAAAATTGGGTAAACTAGAAATTACATCTTCAAGATGCCCTTGTTTGAACCCTTGGCATGAATTGTAGCTAATCTATTCTAGAAACCAAAATATAGAGATGGAGTTGCTAGGTGCTTGACAATGAGCCTCTTCAAGGTTATAATAATGAGAGAAACACTATCCTTTCAGTATAGGTATTGAAATCCTTTAATTGACACCAACAAACTAATAGACTTCTTAGTGAGCATGAATGTGGTCCTACAGGACATGCCAAAGACTCTTGACATAAAAGTCTATAACCTTGCTTGAGGTGTGACCCTCAAATGAACTTTTGTAACATGGAAACAATCTCCAAGTGTGGGATATGAAATGAGGGATTGAATATCTAGAGAAGGTTGACTTCTTTACTACCATGATGTACCTAAACTACAACTCTTGAGGAAAATGGAGGAGTGCATAAATGTAAATTGCTGAAAGGGAAATGGAGGTGATGCACTCTATATACTTTTTATCTACTCTTTCCAATAATTTTAACTTATATTTAAACAAACTCACAAACTATACTACTTCTTGTAGCATATCAACTTTAGCACAAGATGGAAGTCAAAAAATGATACAATCAGGAAAGGAACATAGATGTTTACTTAATAGATTTATTGAATGGGATTAAAATAATTGTATAGTTCTACCAATGATGATGATACATCCAAAAAAAAAAAGGAAAAATATTACACAATCTTATTTGGGCTAAAAGTAGAAAAATAGTGATTTCTATTCAACAAGGAAATAACATCTACATAGGAGAATTATGAAAAGATAACTAGAAATAGAGATCCTTTGAGAATATACAAGGTTTCCTTTTTAAAGAGATCAAGCATAACTTAGTTACCACCACTCAACTCAAACTCCACTAACTAAAGTTAATATCACAAAGTGAAAGAAATTTTTTTTAAAATCTGATTTTGTACAAAGATCTACTCATGAAGTGATAGAAAATAAGCCAATAAATGCTCCTATAATCAAGAAAATCATGCACATACCTCTCCAAGTGGAAACATAGAAAGAAAATTCCTTTACATTCTATAAAAAAGATCCAAAAAGTATCTCAATAATAAATATTGAGCTCCTAGGTCACATCACAGATAGTAAGAAAAAATAACATAGACATGAAAGTGCATGATAGTTTTGGCTTGCACACCATTGCAATATGAAATTTCTTCTGGATAATAGACTTGTGATGACATGCATAGCATGAAAATGCAACACAGTGTAACATCACAATACAAAAACACATTGTAATGCACAACATGCGATGTCATATAGTGAAAGATTGCAACATTGCAACTTGCAGAAGATCGTAACATTGAATGAGAATAAAAGTGTTCATTCAATAAGCCAACTCATTCAATCAAGTTTCTTCAAAACTCAAAAATACACTACAGTGCAAGATCAGAACCTGAAAGTTACTCTCTTCAAACTATCTTGTGATGATGCGTGGGTACAAAAATACACCACTATTTTGACCTAAAAATGTTGAATGAGCAAAAAGTGACCATTTGATAAGATAACTCATTTGACACAACTCCAATGACACCCAAAACTACACAATGTTTTCATGCACCCAAAAATTATTGAAATTATCCCATGAAGTTTTCTTTGATTAGTTATTTGTAATGGGATAAATGGTGATAGATATGTCAATATCTATCCCACTACCAAAATATGCAATATACAATGGAGTTCTTCAATAGAAAGAGATAGATACAAAAACCTCTTTACACTACTATTGATATCTTCAATATTTGATATTGCCTTTGCTTCTCATCACAAAATTCACATTCCTCTTATCAAACATCAAAATTCACATGTCACATAATACATACAGACTTCATACAACTTTGCATTCATAATCTTTCCTTTATATTGTTCTAATTTATAATTATCTACCAAGTCATCCTTCATGTCTTTATACACTTTACCAAACATAAAATTAACTTGTGTTGAATTGGGGTTAACATCTAGGTTTTCATCTCTAATTAGTTAAGTAATTATTTCGTAAAGAAAATAATTACTTAACCCAAAATGGCTATTATTCTATCTTTCAATGTTCTACTTGTATATTGATGTAACTGGTAAGCTAACCATAACTCTATCCATATAGTCGTTACAATCATGACTCTTGCATATGTCACCTTCAGAGTGACATGTATCCATACCTAACATTTCACATGTCCATGATAATCCTTTGAAGCTACCAAATCAAAACTTGATCTAATCTACCAGATAGATAAGTGATACTTAGACAATTTTTTTAATAAAACTATCATAACTGGATCTTCATGACCTACCCTCTTCACACAAATTATATGTTACCATAAATGACATTATCAAATATCCTATCATAGCCAAATTTCCAATAAATATATGACATGCTTCATATTTTCTAACATAAGAATAATAGTCCTTAAATATATGTGGCCAATAATATCTTGCACATAAAATCTTGTGAGGAATGATTTCATAAAGAAATGGCATCCACAAACTCCTTCATGAAATTATTTTAGGATGGACTCTACCTAGTATGTGTCTAAGAAAAACAGTAGTATCCCCATCTTTATTCTTGGATAGTAGAGGTCACATTGGATAGGAATATATTTTGAGCCTTGAAACTTTATAGTTTTGTTATAATTCTCATCCAAATCACCAAGGCATTTAATGTGTGTTAATTAGTACACCATCTTGCTATACCACATACATCTATCAATACTTACTTCAATGTGTTCAAGGCCTACTTTATTTACTTGAAAAAAATCCCATGTTTCCATCAGCTATAAGCTTATCCAACCCTTGAACTCTTATGAGATTGATTATTTGGATGTTGATATTGAATTCTAGAATTTGATTTATCAATCAACATCATCTCTCTATAGTCTTTTTTTGTCTAAATATGTCCTTGACAAAATCATTTGCTATATAATTACATTTGTACCAACCATTAAGGTTTGGATGATTTTACTAACTTTACTAGTGCATTACCTATTTCTCATTTATATCATCATTAATCTTACAACTTTTTTAAAAAAATCTAAAGAATTCAATAGGTTATTAATGCCTTATTTTATTCTTTTGAAGAATGACTACAAAATAGTGTAGCAGGATGCCAATGAGAAAATCTGGAAAGGCCTTTTAAATAAGAAGTTTTGAGTAAAAGGGCCTCTTTGATTGATCTCTTCATATTAGAAAAATATTTTAAGGCCTCTTCACCCCGTACTTCTTTTTTCTCCTTTCTTCAACATCTTGTCCATAGGTTTGATTATTTTTGCAAAATTAGGCATAATTTTTCTTACAAAGTTATACAATATATCATGGGACCTTCCTTTCTATCACCCTAAAATGATATTTCTTGGGATTGAGTGATATTTTGTACTTTGAGTTCTTTTTCTAAATGAACGAAATAATATTCTTCCCTTTTTGAGTAGGTAGTGATACCACCTTGATAAATACCTAGAATAAAATCAATAATTCCCTCAAATGTAACACCCATCTCCCTTTGAAATGTCGCACCAAATTTTTTCAATGTAAATGGCATCCTTCCATTTACATAAGTACCTAGTAGAGCAATGAATGTTGTCTTATATTTTCATGTTTCTATATTCCATAACTTTTACTTGATTATACTCAAAAGAAATCATACATCATACATATTAACTCATTTCTAATGACTTTTTGTAACAATGCTTCCATGATAGGAAAATCATAGTTATCCTTCAATGATGATACATTTATGTTCTAAAGTTAACATATATCAACATTCTTCTTTCTATTAGGAATAGGTTTTGAAACTCATGTAGAATGATTGATATGATTAATGATCCTAGTATCTCTCCTTTTTATCAACTCTTCTTTCATTTTAGGGGAAAAATTGGATTAATAGGTCTCTTCTTTCATTGGAAAGGTTTAGCATCAGACTTAAAAGGCATATCATCCTAAAACAAGTCATCTCTATAATCCTTTAAATTCAGCATAAGACCATCCAAATACATTTCTATACTTTCTCAATATAGACATGAGGCCTAATCTAATTTTTGGGGTTAGCCTTTTACCAAGGAAAATTCTCTTTGGAGAATGATCATTCCCAAGATTAACCTTTTTGATTTCTTCCTTTATTGAAAAAAATTTATCAATCTTGAGATTCTCATGCTCATCAAAATCTCTCTCCAATGCCATAAATACCTTTGGCATATCATTAGTTTTTGGTTGCACAACTTCCTCTCTAAACAAGGTTTCCTTACCATTATAATTCTCTATAAAATGATTCCAATCAATCCTTTGATCTTGGTATTACCCTTCACATGTTAAAAGTTTAAGAAAATCCTCATCATCCTAGAAAATGTGGCAATTATGAATATTATCTAGTATAGATGGTCTAATTTTAATCTAAACTTACATAATTTATTGCAATGGGATGTCAATTTGATGGATATCTATATTTTCCATTACGTTAGCTATAAAATTTCCAGCTCTATCAATTCATCTTATTGAAAATGCATTACAAAATTTGATCAAATCCGTAACATAGCTCCTATATTATTTTAATCTTGAGTTCTTGGTAGTAAACTTACTTCTAATATGAAATACAATTAACTTTGAATCACCAAAAACTAAAATAATTTTTATCTTATGCATGACATTCAATAATATTGTTGGTCCATTCAAAGTTTAAGAAAAAAGAATATTCAAAGCTCTTATCAGAAGGAGATGTAAGAACAACTCCTCCACTATTACCTTCATTGTTACAAGATCCATCCAATGTAGTTTTGATATTCTATTATTTTCCTCTTGTAGATACACTTCACTAGGTTCATCAATATTTAGAGTTAGTTTATTTAAGATTACCTATAATTTGGACCTATGTCTATTAGACATAATTTTACTCCATAGTCAAGATTGAAAATTTCCACCAAGTATTTAAATCTTCTATCCCTATCCATTCAAATAAATTTTCCATTCATAGGGATGATTGCATAATAAAAGTCTAACTGAATATTTCGTCCAGCCAAATTAGACCATTTCCTAGAAAGTAGCAAATAATAATATGTTGGTATTTATCCCATAGTAAAATCCATCTTGTTTGACACATTTGGACATGTGGAAAATTTGAATTCAATGTTTCTCATGATTCCTACTATAGGCACTAACCAATTATACATCACATAACACCTTCCATAGAGTGTATATACTATTTCCCTAACTCTTTCATGACATATGCCACCATGATATTTACCACAAAACCTAAATCTATCATACAATTCCTCACCTTTCTATTGTTAATCAAAAAAGTTAGATAAAAAGGACCCTTTTGTAGAGAGTTTTTATTAATATTGGTTCTAAGATATATAATTAGTGCTTCATTAGGATTTTTGTCTCTTGAATGATCCTCTTTACCTACTTTATACAAAATATTCAAGACTTATTTCCCATATTTAGGAATTAAATTATAATTTTAAAGAAAGGAACTAAAATCTTTACTTGATACAAAGCATTAGAAGTAGATGAAATGGTACGTACCATATACTTACCTCATAATTTATTTCTAGGATGATTTTTTACCTTCATATTTTTATCATTTGGCACTTCTTGTTATCTTTCTTTTATAAATCATCTTGTGCTCTATTGACAAGGACTCCTAATGATTTCCAAATATCAAGATTTATAGTCCCATTTCTTAATCTATAGTTTCTTATGGATTTCTCCACTATTGCAATTGTATAAGCTTGTATCTCTTCATTAGTTAATTTCCTTACCCTTGGGTTCTTCTCCTCATTGCAAAAGACTTGATGTGAAAATTTTTGTCTTATTTGAATCATATAAACCTAAGGAATGTGCTTATCTTCTAAGGAGTCATAATCAACCCGAAGTTGTTTTGATGATAGTGTGTTCAAAGCAGGTTAGTCATCTTGTCTCCTTCCTTCTTCCAATATGCTGTGTGAAATCTGATACTAGTCAGGAGCCTATGGTAACTTGAAGATCTCACACCATGGACCACTTTCCACACAATTGATACTCCTCTTAAGAGGATTAGGGGTTTCATCATTTCTTATTGATTTTCCATCCTTCCAAGCAATGTTTTATCACATTTATTATAATTTTCACTTGTAAGGTCTGTCATTGCTATTAAACTTGAAACATTCATTCTTTCTCTTCTTAACATTTAAATATTTGGTCATGTTTAACAACTTATCAATTTTTTCCACATCTTTGTTTTGTTTTGGTGCTTTACGGTTCAATTAATCTAGGACCATCTCTCTTCCCAATGTTACCAAAAACTTTCCTATCATTTTTATTCGTTGTTACTACTTTGAAACTCACTTTCAATATGCTAGGCATATGAGATATCTCATAGTAGATTTTATGTAGGATCATCTTAGGTCGATAAGAAAGCTTTCATCGAGAAAAAATGTTTCTATATTGCTATACCATTTTTTTCTTCATAGAGTAGATTATGTTGCTTGTGGTTTCAAGTTGTATGTAGTTGGCATCTTAATTTAGACCCATGGTTGATCATTTCTATAAGTGTGTGTAATATAATAAAATTTGTGCTTAGATTTTTGTGCCTCCTTCTATGCTCACCTTTAACTACTACTTTCATTTAGCATGCCATGGAGTTTCAATCTATGTGGTTTCCTATGAAGATGTGCATCTTACAAGGTTGGGGGACATATCTTGGATCATATCTGGACCTATCCTTAAGAGTGTAAATTCTCTTTTGGTCATTTTAGTAATTATTTTTTTTATCCTCCAAGGATAGACCTATTTTATAATAGGATGAATTTTGGTCTTGCTCGCTACAGAAGGACTTAGATTGGATTTAGGATAGTAAGTTCACAGGTATAGGAAGAGAGATTAAAAAAAAAAAAAAAAGACTCAATTTTGTGAGCTTTGATCTCTAATGTTGTAATTCATTATTTTGTGCATAACTTGGAAGGCCTTATAGCTAGGCATATTGAATTTATATTTTATCATGTGAGTTGTCTTATCAATCAATATCTATTCATGAGTAAATTGGTTCATTTCTTCTAAATATGGGTTTTTTATCTCATGTGTACTCTTGGAGAGGTGTTAGGAGATTGGAATTTGGTTCCTTTCCCCTACCAGCCTTGCATCATGAGAAATTAGAGGAAGGTTTTCTTTCCTTGTGAGTTTGGGATCATGGAGAACCTAAATTGAATTGGTTGTAGTGTGGTAGATCGGGATTTTTACCTATAACTTGTAGAAGGTTATGATATTGTAGTAACTATTATCAAGATTTTTCAAGGTAGAGTGAATGAAAATAATGATATAATTGATATGTTGATACGGTGAGACTTGAAGTTGTTGATACACCCTAGAGGAGAGTTGTACATCTTTAGGATATTAGTGACAATGAAGTGGTACCTAATCCTAATCTTGAACATAAAGTGAAACAAGATGAGGAGAGACCCATTTTTAAATTTACTTTCTATGATGGAAGGACTAAGACTAATGTTGTGTTGGATTTGACAAATTCTTGGAGTATCAAAGTACTCCTAAGAATACAAAGGTAAATATAGTAATCACCAAGTTGAAGGGTCATTCTTTACTTTAGTGGAATCATTTGTAGATTGAAAGGAAATGAAGTACAAAAGATAAGATTAAGACATGGTAAAATATGATTGGAAAGATGAAGAAGAAGATCATTCATGTAGATTGTTTAGAAGAATGAAAAATATCAAACAAAAGGCTATGATTGTGAAAGAATACATTGAGGAATTCTACAAATGGGACATCAAATTTGGTCATGTGGATGATGAGATTGAGAAAGTAGTTATATACTTGAATGGTTTGAGGACTTCAATTCATGATGAGATTATCTTTGTTAAGGTTGATAATGTGGAAGAAACATATCAATACCCCCTAAAAGGTGAGGATTTTTTGTTGAAGAAACATGATCAAAGATAAAGAGGAAGAGGTGGTAGATTTTAACTAACTAAAGGAAAAACCTATGGAGAAAGTAGAATATCTTATAATATAATATAATACAATACAAGGGTAAACATAATAGAAAGATAAACATACTCTTAAGAGTGGTAATTATGCTAGAGGTATATATACTAGATACTCTAGGAATAATAATAGTGGTAAAAGAGAAGAGAGATATTGGTTTAAGGGTAATTGTTTCAATTTTGGATAAGGACATAGAGATTTTGAATATATTAATGCTAGAAAAAAAAAATGGATGTGGTAGCAGAAACACTTTGACCTATGAAGAAGTTTTTGAATCACTGAATGTTACTAAACATGGTGAGAGCCTAATGTTAAGAGGAATCTTGTGGAATGAGGAAACTAGTGAAGGCCTATTTTGACGAAATTTTTACTCAAGACAAGATGCAAGAATGAAGGAAATTGTTGCAAAGTAATCATTGCTACTGGTAGTTTGGATGATTTGGCTTTTGAAGAGCTAGTTAACAAACTATTGTTGCATAGGCTTAGACACCCTTAGGCTTATCATGTTGGTTAGCTATAGAAGGGGCATAAGTTACTAGCAAGTGAATGATGCCTTATTAAATTCAAGATTGGAAATTATTATGATGAGATTTTGAGTGATCTATTAATTGTTGTCATATTTTGTAGGATAGACCTTGGCAATATGATAGACAAGCTTTGCATGATGGTAGATTGAATCAGTATACTATTTGGGTTTATGAGAAGCAACATGTATTTTTTTTCCTTTTGTAGAGAAACCTAATGAGAACCATTGTAACATAGCAAGGGGTAAAAGAAAAAATCTGTGTCACCCGTTTTTAAAGGAAAAGGCTAACAAGAGTATAACTATTTACCTTCAATTATATAAAACTGGTATTATTATTTTGAATTTTAAAATGTAGTAAACTAGTGAAATGGGTAGAAATGGATGAAGTTTAGGATTATAATTTTTAATAATTATTTGGAATAACAATTGATGTATTTTCCTAATTTTTATAGGTAATTTTTTAGCTCTTAAAAAATGCTAAAATTTAGGGGTTTAGTTCCTACTACAAAACTATATGGAAATAAACTTATCTCCCTTTGAGCTTAGACTATGTTATAGATAACATATATATCTAGAAAAATAGAAAATAAAAATCAGTTTTAGACTTATATTTTCTCTTTTATAGTCATTAAAATTTCAACTCACCCAAAATCGATAATTTTCATCTCCCACCACATTTTTCAAAACAAATCTATTCTAACCAAAAGAAAAACTATATATTCTAGAAGAGGACTCTCTCCTCTAGAATGTCAGATAATTTTAATTTTTTTTTTTATATGAGTTAATATTTTTTCTTTCTCAAAATTGACATCTTTTTTAGTGTTAAAATATGTGCCTACAAATTTTTTTAATTGCAATATACTATATCTAATAAAAACACTATAAAATCTATATGAGAATATTCTTGACTTGAAGTTTTGTAAAATGGTGTTTATATGTTATTTAAAAACTATCATAAAAAATAGTAAGATTTATTGAGATGCCACTTTTCTAAAATAAATTTATCTTTTTAGTAATTGGATTTAAACTAGTCTAAAACATGCATTTAATGCACATTTCAAATTGGAAAAGTGTGAGACCATATATAACTTAGCTAGATTTCATTTATCTAGACCATATGTTTGAAAAAAAATTGATTTTTAGATAGAAATACTCAAATTCAATCATTCTAATAAGTTAGCTTGAAAGGTGATGCAAGTTTTTACTTTTACCCTAATAGATTATTTTGTTGAATGTAGTTTTTTAAGGATGTGAAGGAGTAGAGTTCCTGTTTTTCTTTGATTCCTAGGAAGAGTGAGAAACAAGTTGAAATTAAGCATGCATCTGAGATGGAATCTTTGTTGATTCAATTTCAAGATATCATTTCTAATAATGTAACTAATGGTTTTCCTCCTATAAGAATCATTAGGCATTGTATGGACTTGATACTTGGAGCTAGTTTTCCTAATAAAAAACTGCATAGGCTAATGCCTATTGAAAATGAAGAATTAAATGGACAAGCGCAAAAATTTTTTGGTAAGGGTTTGATTAGAGAAAGTTTAAGTCCTTAAGTTCTAGATAACATATATATTTAAAAAAATCAAAAATAAAAATCGGTTTTAGAGTTATATTTTCTCTTATATAGTGATTAAAATCTCAACTCACCCGAAATCAATAATTTTCATCTCTCACCACATTTTACAAAAAAAATCTATTCTAACCAAAAGAAAAATTATATATTCTAGAAGAGGACTCTCTCCTCTAGAATGTCAGATAATTTTAATTTTTTTTTATATGATTTAATATTTTTTCTTTCTCAAAATTGATATCTTTTTAGTGTTAAAATACATGCCTATAGAATTTTTTAATTGCAATATACTATATCTAATAAAAACACTATAAAATCTATATGAGAATATTCTTGACTTAAAGTTCTATAAAATGGTGTTTATGTGTTATTAAAAAATTATCATAAAAATTTATCCTTTTAGTAATTAGATTTAAACTAGTGTAAAGCATGCATTTAATGCATATTTCCAATTGGAAAAGTGTGAGACCATATATAACTTAGCTAGAATTAATTTATCTAGATCATATGTTTGAAAAAAAATGATTTTTAGATAGAAAACTCAAATTCAATCATTCTAATAAGTTAGCTTGAAAAGTGATGAAAGTTTTTACTTTTACCCCAAGAGGTTATTTTGTTGAAGGAAGTTAGTTTTTTAAGGATGTGAAGGAGTAGAGTGCTTTTTTTTCTTTGATTCCTAGGAAGAGTGAGAAATAAGTTGAAATTAAGCATGCATCTAAGATGGAATTTTTGTTGGTTGAATTTCAAGATATAATTTCTAATAATGTACCTGATGGTTTTCTTCCTATAAGAAGCATTAGGCATTGTATGGGCTTGATACTTGGAGCTAGTTTGCTTAATAAAAAATTGCATAGGCTAACGCCTGTTGAAAATGAAGAATTAAATGGACAAGTGCAAGAATTTCTTGGTAAGGGTTTGATTAGAGAAATTTTGAGTCTTTAAGTTCTACCAGTTGAATTGGAACCCAAAAAATATGGAAGATTATTTTAAAAATATAAACAACATAATAATGAAATATAGGTGTGCATAACCTACGATGGATGACATAAGGGATTGTTTGAGTGGAGAAAGACATTTCACCAAGATTGATTTGAAACATGGGTATCAGCATATCACAATAAAGGAAGGAGATGAGTGAAAAACTACTTTCATGAAAAAAAAAGGTTTATATGAATGGTTGGTTATATGTCTTCTAGTTACCTAATGCACATAGTATTTTCATGAGGCTATTGAATGAGGTTTTGAAGAAATTCTTGGGTATGTTTGTGATTGTATCCCTTGATGACATCCTAATATTTATTACGACTAAAAATGAATACCTTGAACATATTAGATAGTTGTTATAAAGATTGAAAGAAGAAAAGTTGTTGATAAATTTCAAGAAATGACCATTCATGAAGGAAGCAATTGTTTACCTTGGTTTTTTTATTTAAGTTGATTTTTCGAAGATGGATCCTTAAAAAGTATAAGTTATTTTTGAGTGCCATACACATGAGAATGTTGGGGAAGTTGTATTATTTTATGGTTTAGAAAGATTCTATAGGAAGTTTTTATAATTTTTAGTTCAGTATGTAATGCCATGAAAGAGATTGTGGTAGGAGATGAAAATGATTTCAAATGGAAACATGGAGCACATAACAGCCCAAAAAAATTGAAACAAAATGTGGCAAAGTTACCTATACTTTATTTGCCTAATTTCACTAAGGTTTTTCAAGTTTATTGTGATGCTAGTGGAAGAGTTATTGACATTGTTTATAGCTAAGAAGGTAGTAAGAAAGAATACCTTGAGCATATTAGACAGGTGTTACAAAAATTGAAAGAAGAAAAGTTGCTAATCAATTTGAAGAAATGATCATTCATGAAGAAAGCAATTTTCTACCTTCGTTTTTTAATTTATGTTTATTGTTTGAACATGGATCCTTAAAAGGTAAAAGTTATTCGTGAGTGCCATACACATGAGAATGTTAGGGAAGTTAGATCATTTCATGGATTAGAAAGATTCTATAGGAAGTTTTTAAAAAGTTTAGTTTAGTGTGTAATGTCATAAAAGAGATTGTGATAGGAGATAAATTGATTTCAAATGGAAACATGGAGCACATAAAAGTTTTAAAACATTGAAAAAAAAGGTGGCAGAGTTACCTACACTTTATTTGCCTAATTTCACTAAGTTTTTTCAAGTTGATTGTGATTCTAGTAGAAGTGTCATTGGACTTGTTTAGAGCCAAGAAGGTATGAATAAAGAATACCTTGAGCATATTAGATAGGTGTTACAAAGATTGAAAGAAGAAAAGTTGTTCAATTTGAAGAAATGATCATTCGTGAAGGAAGCAATTGTCTACCTTGGTTTTTTTTATTTTTGTTGATTGTTTAAAGATGGATCCTTAAAAGGTAAAAGTTATTCATGATTGTTACACACATGAGAATGTTGGGGATGTTAGATCATTTCATGGATCAGAAAGGTTCTATAGGAAATTTTTATAATTTTTAGTTCAATATGTAATGACATAAAAGAGATTGTGATAGGAGTTAAAAATGATTTCTAATGGAAACATGGAGCACATAAGAGTTTAAAAACATTGAAAAAAAAGGTAGTAGAGTTACCTACGCTTTATTTTCCTGATTTCACTGAGGTTTTTCAAGTTGATTGTGATGCTAGTGGAAGTGTCATTGGACTTGTTTAGAGCCAAGAAGGTACTAAGAAAGAATATCTTGAGCATATTAGATAGTTGTTACAAAGATTGAACGAAGAAAAGTTGCTAATAAATTTGAAGAAATGATCATTCATGAAGGAAACAATTTCTTACCTTGGTTTTTTAATTTTTATTGATTTTTTGAAGATGGATCCTTAAATGGTAAAATTTATTCATGAGTACCATACCCATGAGAATGTTGGGAACTTAGATCATTTCATGGATCAGAAAAATTCTATAGGAATTTTTAGTTTAGTATGTAATTCCATGAAAGAGATTGTGATAGGAGATTAAAATGATTTCAAATGGAAACATGGAGCACATACGAATTTATAAACATTGAAACAAAAGGTGGCAAAGTTACCTACACTTTATTTTCCTAATTTCACTAAGGTTTTTCAAGTTGATTGTGATGCTAGTGGAAGTATCATTGGAGTTTTTTGTGAGTGTATCCCTTGATGAAATCCTAATATTTATTAAGACTAAGAAAGAAGAAAAGTTGTTGATAAATTTGAAGAAATGATCATTCATGAAGGAAGCAATTGTCTACCTTGGTTTTATGAAACTCATCCTAATTTTATAGAACGTTGGAAGTCTTCTAAGAATTGCATGACAAATGAACAAGATAAGTGGACTGATTATTTCATTCAAGAAGACATGTTGTTTAAAGGGATTCAATTGTGCATACCTAGATGATCTATGAGGAAAAACATCATGAAGAACAAACACCCTTGATGACATTATAATATTTATTAAGACTAAGAAAGAATACCTTGAGCATATTAGATAGGTGTTACAAAGATTGAAAGAGGAAAATTTGTTGATACATTTGAAGAAATGATCATTCATGAAGAAAGCAATTGTCTACCTTGGTTTTTTGGTTTTTTTTTTTTATTGTTCGAAGATGAATCTTTCTAATCCATGAAATTATCTAAATTCCCCAACATTCTCTTGTGTATGGAACTCATGAATAACTTTTATCTTTTAAGGATCTATCTTCACACAATTAACAAAAATAAAAAAGCCAAGGTAGACAATTGCTTCCTTCATGAATGATCATTTCTTCAAATTTATCAACAACTTTTCTTTAGTGAGAATTTGAATGATTATAAGAAAATATTTTCATTTTATGATCATGATTTCTATGTAATTTTTCAATCTTTGAAGAAATGGAGACATTATTTAATGCATGAGGATTTTGTGTTGTACATTGATCATAAAGCTTTATATTATTTGGGAAAATAGAATAAGTTGAGAAAGAGACACACTTAGTGCGTAGAGTTTTTGGAGAACATTTTTTGTGTGTTGGAACATAAGATGGATAGATAAACAAAGTGGTCGATGCTTTGAGAAGCAAAAGGAATTTTTTATAGAAATGATGATTGAGGTAGTTGGTTTTGAAACTTTTTTATGAAACTCAACCCAAATTTATAGAACCTTTGAAGTTTTATAAGAATCACATGACAAATGAACAAGATAAGTGGTCTAATTATTTCATTCAGGAAGACATGTTGTTTAAAGAGATTCAATTGTGCATACCTAGATGATCTATGCGGGAAAACATCATTCTGGACATTTTGGAATTTAAAAAATAGTGAAGATGATCTCTAATAGACATTAATTCCTTAGATATACAAATATGTTCCAAAGATGGTTAAGAGTTTTAAAATTTGTCAAACAATAAAAGGAGCTAGTCATAATTTGGGATTGTATTCACCATTTCCTACACCAAATAAACCTTGGGAAGATATTTGTATGGAATTTGTGCTTGCCTTACCTAGAAATCAGAGAGGTAATCGTTATATTCTAGTAGTGGCTAACATATTTTCTAAAATGGCTCAGTTTATACCTTCTAAGAAGACATCTAATGCAATACACGTGGTTGAATTATTCTATAAGGAAGTGGTAAGATTTCATGGGTTGCTAAAGACTAATATTTTAGATAAGGATACTAAATTTTTAGGTTATTTTTGGAGGACGCTTTGAAATTTGGATACTAAGCTTAAGTTTAGTTTAATATATTTCATTTCCTTACATATGGATAAACTAAAATTGTGAATAGAAGTTTGGACAACTTGTTGAGATACTTGGTTGGTGATAAGCCTACTAATAGGGACTTGGTTTTGGCACAAGAAGAGTTTGCATACAATAATTCAATGAAAAAGAGTACTAAGAATACTCCTTTCAAGATAGTAAATACAATGAATTCTAAAGGAACTACTGAGTTGAGGGATTTGAATATTGAAATGAAGAGGAGAACTAAAGATGAGGAAATTATGGATTTCATGAATAATTTGCATGAAGAAGCAAAGAAGAATCTAGAAACTAGTATTCAAGAGTATAAACAAAGGTTAGATAAAGGTGTTAGAAATAGAAAGTACTAAGAGGGGGTGGGGGTGAATCTGTATTCTACAAACATTTTACCACAACTTAAAATTGTTAATTACTTTATAACCTACATAAGAAAGTAAACCAAAAATGTTGAATATTAAATATAACCATACACATAGACAACTCATAACACCACTATTTGTTAACTAGGGAAAATCTAGCCAAGGGAAAACCCCATTGGGGATGATGCCCACTAGATGATTCACTAAACAATAGGATCCTGTTAAGGATATTGAGCCTATTAGGAGTATATGAAGTACATATAGTGTCTTGAGTCCTTGTATATGAAATACAATGTATGCAAGAAGAGCACACTGCTCTAACATGCAATTATGCAACTTAGTTCTTCACAAAAATAGATATACATACAATACTTTTTGTTTGTTGTATTTCTCACTTTCTTTGATCATATATCAGATGTAGTTTGCATATCATCGACTTCACATCAATCATAGATCATAAATATGTTGCATCATTCATCACATATCACACACATCATCCAAACTTATCCTCACAAGATAAGATCATACTTATACCTCGCATCTTCATAATTTACTACTTAGTCACCCTTCATGCTTTCACATGCTTGGCATAATATGAAATAACTTATTTAATAATGTCTAGATAGCTAGCTCATCATTAATTAGTAATTATTTTGCCACCAAAATAATTCCTAAAGTCACATAATCTAATTCTATGCTATGCTTGATGTTGCACTATTAAATACCCATACTAGTATTTCAATCATAACTTGTGGCATACTATTCATACACATATGCACACTAGTACATGTCATCATGCCATAGTCATAGATCTTTCCTTAACTGCACATAAGATCACTCTCAACGATTTTTCTATACACATCACATCTTCTCTTTATGCTATTGCAAACTATCTAATACTTAGACAATTCCCTATCTCTAAATATACAAATGAAATGTTGAATACATGTTAGCATAAGTGACAACACTAAATACATATATTTGACCATATTTCCAACAATCTCCCCATTTCACATTGATGGAAACATTTGGGAAAATTTACTAAGTCCCAAAATGGTTTCATACATAACAAAAACCAATTAAAAGTAACTACACAAAACTGCCTTCAAAACATAACATTTTTATTCATGTTTCGATGGATCATTACATTCCTAATATCTCCCTTACATTAATACATAAGTCTACTCCCCTTACATATAAAATATACAAATATACAATTTTTCTTTACATAATACTCCTCCTTTGACATCAATGAAAAAGGTGTCAAAAAAAAAAACTATATCAGCAAAAACTAGGTGGCCTACTATTGATCAATTTGATATTTTGAAAAAGCAATCTACATATACAAGTTTTAATCTTTCCACTTCCTTCTTCCAAATTCCTTCACTATATCTCAAATAATAATTAGTGTCCATATTGCATGAGATGCCATGTCAACTACACTCAAGCCAATATAGGTAAATTTGTTATAGGAAGTCTTTGCTACAAGACATTCCTCCAATTGCCTTTGCAAAATGCTGATTTTTTTTGAAAAAAAATCTCTAAGACTATAGAATCTCTTGCTTCTTTCTGCTTATTATTTTCCAAGCCTATGATCACATCATGTATCTTATCAACTCCTATTTTATAGTCCTTAACACTAGTCTCTAGAAATTGTAACTTAGTAGCGAGTGTTTCAAGTCCACTCAAGTTACCATTTATTTGTCTCTCAAAATCAGTTAGGTACTTGTATGATAGTGTGCACTATCCATACAATATATTCCCTTCATCATTGTGTTTTTTGAGTTCCTTGATGCTTCCATCAAGTCCTTTCAAATCATTTCTCACATTAGTGCATACTATATCAAACATTGATGCATCATGCTTTGCCTATGCTTGCGCTAAAGATACTTGTGAGAGAGTTGTGAAATCTTCCTCAAAGGTCTTCACCAACTCCTTGGCCTTTGACTGCAAGTCTTGATTTGCTACACTTGTAGTAATTATCTTATGCATTCTATCCAAGACTTCCATTAATGTTTTCTCCAAAGACTTTACTGATTTATTTTTCTCAAACAACTTGTTTAGTGGGCTCATTAGTCCTTTCTGATCTTCATTGGCTGATACTATTTCTCATGGGCTAGCTACTAGTACTATAATATATATAATTATTGGGGCTATATAAGGTATGTCAGCCTCATGCTGGAACACTACCTTCAAAATTTTTGACTCCACATATTTTAGATTGGGTAAGAATGTTGACTCTTACATTACAATCTTCCACTTATGCTTAAGTTCAGAATCTTCCTTTTTCTTCTCCTCTTCTTCTTTCCTTTTTTCTTCTGCTTCCTTTCTCTGCCCATCTTCTTCCTTTTTCCTTTTCTTCTCCTCTTCTTGTTTCTTTTTCTCCTTTATTCTCTTTTCCTTTGCTATTCTTTTTTATTCTCTCTTCTTCTCCATCATTATCAAAGCTGGAGTAAGTTGTAATATTTCCAACAATAGTTTGGCCATAGGTTACAAATGGGTTTTCTTTTGTATCCATAGTTATGTGCGTACTATCCACTTGCATGGATTTAGTTCCCATAACAATATGTGGTGGTGATAGTGCTTGTTGTGCATCCTCTAGTTCTTCCTCATCTTTAGAAGGTGCATTGACTTGCACATACACCAAGCTTTCAGATTTTGACTATGCACTCACCTCTGGTATAGAGGTCATGAATTTCACAATTGCATCCTTTGTTTCTTTTGTTACCTCCTCATAATTTCCTCCCATAAGAAGAATTTTTCCTCTTTTCTTCCTTGGCAAGGATTCAATACCGTTCAAAATTCTATTTGAGTCCTCCTTAGAGTCAATCTCACATAGTTTATTTATTATAGAGATGCTCATATTCAGATCTTCTTCCAATACTCTCTTCTTTATGTTTATAAGCCTATTATATAGATCTTCTAGTATCTTGGTCTATATATTCCCAAATTTCTTATTCCTCAAAATCATATTTCTCACTATGGCATTTTCTAACTACCTTTTATCCATATTACTATACAACTTATAATACTTATTCAATTAAAAAAAATTATTGTCATTTATTATCTACATGTTAAGGTTCTCTACCTTTGGTTTTCATGCTCTTTTTCTAGCTATAGTTCTACCTTCCTGAGCATCTTGCACTACTAGTCTATCTCTAGCTTCATCTTCAAAACTCTCTGAATCACTTACTTGCATCATTTTGCTCCTCTTGTCTAGTCCACTAGTGGTCTTCTTGAACCTATTCTAGGTTGATTGTGTAGGTTCATGCTTCACCTTCACCAATCTCTCTAATTTTCTCTAAGTTGTAGGTACTTCCACCTCTGGTTGCTTCCTTGACTAATCACTTTTGGTTCTTATAGGTTGCACTTGCACAACTATTGCATAAGGTGCAATAGGGGCTTGCAGACATGGTTGTACCACTGTCACACCTTTTGAAGGTCCAACCACATAAATAGGAGTTTTCGCAATAAATTTAAACTTTATTTTTGCTCTCATTTCCATTGTAATGCCTTTGACCTTATTAAAGTCTTCCCTTGTCATTCTTGATTCCTTAAGGATAGAATCAATAAATTTCTCTACCTTCTTCTTGCTCTCCTTGTTGTGTAGTTTTGACTAAACTACTCTCATTTTCTCCTCATATGTTCCCCATCTAGGGCACTCTATGTCCTTTTTTTACTGTAGTATGACCTGTGCATACCCTTCTATGATCTTTATGCTCATCTCATATCCCATAGGTTCTATGAAATTTACCCTTGGTACCATAGCTTCCATAAAAGTGTTATTAGTTTCTACAATGAAGCGTATTTCATCCTTATATTTCTTCACCATGGAGGGAGGTATCCTATACCTCTGTTTCATTTCAATCTAAAAGTTCTTCATCATCATGTCAGTGCCATTATCTTTGAAATTTCCTAACTTTGATCTATAGCCTTCTGTCATCATCTTCATTGCACACTCATTACTATCCCAATTTTTCATTCTGGGAAACTTCTTTGTAGCATAAAAGAATACATGATTTAGTAGGGACTCAAATCTAAAAATTGCACTCTTTGTTTTCTTAAACTTTGCAATGTTATCCAACAATTGTAATTTGATAATCTCACATAGATTAACTTTTAATCCTATTGCCATTACATAAGCAACATGCAAAAATCTAGTTGATATTGAGTTAACCCTTGATCCATGGTTTAACTTGTACCCTAATATCTTTCTTAGTAGCTTTACTCCTTTGTCTTGAATGGAGTCTACCTTCATGTTTCTTCAATCAAACCTTGTATTCAAGTTTTTCTCAAATGTATTCTTAACATTCTTCTCATTAACATGATTACAACCTTCATTACTTTATCTTGTGACCTTATGAACTAGGTCATTATCAATAACAATATGTGCATCACCTAGCCACAACATATCATCATGTACCCTACTAAGAATTATTTGGGTCCAGTTGTGATTTCTGAATTTTGTATAGAACATATGCTTCACTAGATTTAATCTATCTAGATGCACATACTTAGATTTCAAGGATAGGTCATTGTTACACATTTTTTCCAAATCCTGATGAATATCATCATCACTGATACTTTCTATCTTATAGTGAGTATAACTTCTGACATCCTCAACATGTAGCACATTCTCCAAAACTTGTGAAAATGCGTCCAACGGGTCACCTAATAGTGACACAAATGGATGCTTCTTGAATATATATCATGGTCTATCACTCACATCATACACATTCTAACTAGCCATTGACATTCCATCAATTTTACCTTTTTGATATAATATTTGTCATTTATTTAATTTCTTTTAATAAAATGAAGCAATTATTTTACAAAATTTTTCTTATGTATTCTTCATTATATTGAGATGTATTATCTCATCTCACAATACACAAAGCAAATATGTAGTTACTTAACTAATAATAAAGAGAGTAATCAGTCGAACCAAAAAATATTTTTGAAGTATAGAAAGTAGAACTATAATTAATAAATAAAATATGTAATATTTAAAATAGCATTATGGCAAGTCATCCATAGGATACATTCATGATGGCATCATGATATCATTATTGTATCCACCAAGGTTAGATGTTTTGATTGTGACACTATACACTCATCGATCCATCATATTCATAAATAAATAACATTCAAATTTCAATGTTTTTCTATTATATTAGAATGAGAGGGGCCTAATCTCTAAGTTTAGTACATAAATGATAAAAAATGAAGGCAACAAAAAGATTCAAAATGTAGAAATATAGATCCACACAAAAAACCAACTACATAGTAGCACTAGCCTACCAAAAATTTAAAAAAATATTTTTTAATCATCTCCTTCAAGCTTTGTTTCAAACGCTTCTCCTCTATTTAATTCTCTATTTTGATCTCAGATAAAAGGATGTTGAAATGGGAAATTAGTTTTGACTAAATCTATAATAGTATCTCCACATGGCCACTTTATATGATTAAATGTACAAAAGATCATATCGAATTATATCTATAAACCAGCACTTGCATCTTTGAGGGATGCAAGAGTTACACTAATAGTCAAATATATACCAAATGATTGTATGAAGCTAATTATTGGATCGCTCTCTATTTCTATATTGATATGTCTTTATTTGAATCACAATTTTTCTATATACCACCCTAACTATGTTTTATATATTTATTAAATACAAAAATTAGCATTCCTATCTCTTTACCTTTAGCATCTTTATCTATATTCAATGTTCTCTATTTCTCTTTGATCTATCTACCTATCGATATATTTATCACCACATTCTTCTCTCTCTCTCTCTCTCTCTCTCTCTCTCTCTCTCTCTCTCTCTCTCTCTCTCTCTCTCTCTCTCTCTCTCTCTCTCTCGCTCTCTCTCTCTCTCTCTCTCTCTCTCTCTCTCTCTCTCTCTCACACACACACACACACACACACACACTCTTACTCTTCCCCTCTCCCATCCCCCCACTCTATCCCTCTCTAGGCACATATTATTATAAAAATAATACATGTAAATTTCATACCTTTGTCCAATTTTGCATAAGCAATTTAGCATCTTTCTCATACAATTATTTTGCAATATATGTGTTGAATGCACATTGGTGTTCATCTACTGAATCGAGTTCAATTGTTATTGCATATTAAAATTTTTGAGAATATTTTACATCATTTATAATTTTCAAAGGAGTTTGTTGGATCAGGCATACCACAAGTAGTAATCATCTTCATAATGAAATATATTTAAATTATATGTATATATATATCTTAAATATGTATTTTTTTAGTTTGGTATTAAATATATCTTTCTTTAGCATACATTTTTTTTAAATATATTTTTAATTACAATTATTCAAACTGTATTTTTATGTGTACATATACAATTTTACTAAAGAGATTTCTTTCTTTCTTAGAAATATGTTGTTTCCCTACCTCCATTATTGTAGCAAGATAGAACAAAGTAAATCACGTAATTGGGTACTATAGTATTTTTCTAGATTTTAATGTATTTGAAAGTAGACAGATGTAAATTCTATGATATTTTTGATGAATAGTCCCTTGCTTATATTTAAAAAATACAATAAAGTTACATATTCCCTAAAAAAAGTGGTTGGGGGAAATAGGATCACCCCGCGAGTTCATATGGCCTAAGCTTGAATATCAGCTATTCATAAAAAAAAAATTAGAAAATTAAAACCCTCAAGCTACCAACATAGTGCTAGCAAAGGGAGGAGGACCCTTATCATCAGATCCCCACCTGAGGGTAGGGTGTATAGATGGCTCAAGGGAAGCCCATTCGTCAGTAGTAGCAGCACCATCATCTTCTTATTTTTCTCCCTCAAACCTAGGAGGAGAAATGTCTAAGTTCAACTAAGGAAAAACTCGCTTGGGGTCTGAATGCACAAAGGGCCAACTGATAGTAGAAGCAGCAAGAGGAGCCATTGGCCACCCTAAGCCAAACCTCCAAGGAGGCAAGGTAGAGTAGGGTCGACCACCAGAACCTCTAGAAGAGTGGCACTAACCAAAAGTACCACCATAGGGAGAGTGACGCGGCTGAGAGCAAGGCATATGTGAGTAGTGAGTATAACTACTATGTCCTTGATGGTAACTGCAAAGAGTGGTATAATTGTCAAAAGTAGAATCTGACAAAACATGAGCTGCTATACAGGGGGCATTTGTCCAATGTGCCAATAGCTTTTATAGGTGAGCTACCTCTAGAGCCACTTTATCTATTTATACTTGCATCTACAACATGAAATTGTTATAAATACATGCTTTAGCATACATAGCAACATTAATGTCAAGTGTGTTATTAGCAAAAATAATTGCATTGTGATCTTTCCAAATGGTAAATAAGATCTCCAATCTGAAAGCGTGCCATATCTAGGAGTACTTGAAGGGAATTTGAGTGTTGTCACCCAAAACAACCATATGCCAAGAGAAAGGTTCTGGGTGAAAGGGGTGAAAGAGATCATGGATCCATCACCAGTAACATTGATCCCATTGACAAAACCAAAAAATGTGTAAAAAAGTCTCTGGTTGACCACAGAAAGGGCAACTGGGATCAAGAACACCTAAATGCAATAGCAAAAGGCCCAAAGGCAAGCCCTAAAAAATAATACACTAGGAAAAATGCATAGTTTAAGCCTTAGTAATAGTTTTCCACATAGTGGAAAACCTATGACTCCAAGTACGATGAGAAGATTACAGATGCCATCTTGGGTTGAGAACTTCGACCATAGGCAGGTGAGGAGCCAACCATTGGTAGCCCAACCTAGGTTTGTAGAACTAGTTACTAGGGTGTTTGGATACAACTTCTATGATGTTTTACTGTAATAAATTCATTTAATTATTAGATTGTGACAACAAGAAAAAGATTGTGAAAATCAATCACAACAAGGAAAAAGCAAGATTGTTAAAACAATAAAACAGTCTTTCTCTTATTTTAGAAAAAAAGAACAATTTTTTGCTTTTGGAAGAAAGATTTTAATTATCTTTGAAAGAATAAATCTAATGTTTTATTTTATGTTGAGAGATTATTTTTATCTTCAAGAGGTTATAAATATTTGTTCTCTTGAAGGAAAAAAAGAGTGAATTGTATAGCAATATTGCTGCAGCTGTGAAGATTGTAGATGTAATTGTTTTTCCTCGAAGCAATAAGATTACCAATACTTTCCTCGTTGATGTTTCCTTGGAAAATTTTCAAGGTTTTACCACGTAAATCTGTGTATTTTCATTTGTTCTGTTATTCTTCTTTATTTTTCTTGTTACTTCTTTACATCTAATTCGTGCTGTAATTTTAATGTCTCTAGGTTAAAGCTTTCGCATTTATAACAAGTGGTATTAGAGAATTCTTTTTGCAGCAACTATGTTAGAATTTGGTGTTGATTCTGTGGCATCAAATGGCAAAGGTTTCAAATACAAGATTAGAGGTGGAGAAATTTAATGGAAAAATAATTTTGAGCTTTGCAAACTCAAAATGTGTGATTTGTTAGTGCAACAAGGTTTGCACAAGGCATTGGTAGGAAAATCAAAGAAACCTACAAATTTATCTGAGGACTAGGAAGATCTAGATATGAGAGCTCTTAGCCCAATTCATTTGTGTTTGGCTGGTGAGGTTCTTTTTAATGTTGTTGGAGAAAGTATGGTTGTAGGATTATGGAGCAAAATGGAGAGTCTTTATATGACAAAATCCTTGATGAACTAGATCTACTTGAAGAGGAAATTGTATATTTTGTGAATGAAGGAAGGTATAAATTTTTTTGATCGTTTGAATGTTTTCAATACTCTTATTTTTCAATTAGCTAGTATGGGTGTAAATATTGAAGATGAAGACAAGGCAGTTACTCTTTTGTGTTCATTGCCCAATTCCTGGAATCACTTAGTCACTTCTATTAGCTTTAGCACAAGTGACACCCTTGAACTTGATTTTGTTGTGGGAGCTTTGTTGTCTAAAGAGGTGTACAGGAAGTCTAATATAGAAACCCCCACATCAGAAGCAATGGTGGCTAAAGGTCGATCCACAAAAAAAGGGGAGAATTCAAGAGGAACATGTAGATCTAAGTCAAAAGGCAAAAAGGGTAAGGGAAAATGTTGGTATTGCAATAAATATGGGCATCTCAAGAAAGATTGTTGGAATAGGAAAGAAGAGAATGATGACTCTAAAAAGGAAGCAAATCTAGCTGAAACAAGTTCAGGTATGGTCGATGAGGTATTATCTATTTATGGTTTTTCACAACATGATGAGGATTGGTTGTTAGATTCTTGTGCTTCAAATCATATGTGTTCATATGGAATTGGTTTTCTACTTACCAAGCTATTGATGGTGGTCTTGTTCTTGTGGAACACAATGTTTCATGTAAGACTATTAGGATCAGGAGCATTAAGATTAAAATGTTTGACAGTTTTATAAAAACATTAATAGAGGTAAGACATGTACTAGAACTTAAAATGAATTTAATTTCTTTAGGAGTTTTAGATTCTGATGGTTATAAATTTTCTCATCAAGGTGGAGAGTTAAAATTGTCCAAAGGAATTTTGGTGGTCATGAAGGCTACAAAAGTTGGAAACCTTTACAACCTAAATGGGAATATTGAGATAAATAGAGCAGTAGTGGTATCTAAGGAAACAGATGATTCTACTCATTTATGGCATCAACACTTGGGTCATATGAGTGAGAAAGGCTTGAAGGTACTAGTAAATCATAAGTTGCTTCCAAATTTAAAGTATTTGAATTTGAATTCTTACAAGCATTGTCTTTGGAAAGCAGTGTAGACATAAGTTTAAATCAGGTAGTCATACAAGTAAGGGTGTTCTAGACTATATTCATTTAGATGTTTGGGGACCATCCCCTATAGTTTCTTTTGGAGGAGCTTCATATTTTGTGACATTTATAGATGATTACTCTAGAAAGGTGTGGGTCTATATTCTTAAGAGTAAAGTTGATGTGTTTGGTGTATTCAAGTAGTTTAGAGCTTTTGTTGAAAAGAATACTAGTAGATCAATCAAATGTTTAAGAATAGATAATGGAGGCGAGTTCACATCATTGGAGTTTGAAAATTATTGTAAGGAAGTTGGGATTGAAATACATAAATCCACAGTTTAAACTCCTTAGCAAAATGGTACTACTGAACGCATGAGCATGACTCTTCTAGAAAGAGCAAGGAGCATGCTTAGTAATGCCAAGTTGGAGCAAGAGTTGTGGGAAAAAGTAGTTAATATAGCATGCTATCTAATAAATTGATCACCATTAGTTGCAAAATATTGTAAGATTCTTGAAGAGGTATGGACAGTTCATTCATATAATTATTCAAATCTGAATTTTTTGGGTTCTAATGCATATGCTCTTATTGCAAAGGATTAGCATTCTAAATTAGACCCCAAATCTAAGAAATACATTTTTTTTGGTTATGGTGATGGAATTAAGGGATATAGATTGTGGGATCCTACTACCCAAAAAATCATCATTAGCTCAAAGATGTAGTGTTTGATGAATCTTATCTAATAAAATCAAACATTGTAGAAGTTGATTTGGAACAGGAACAAGTACATCAATTTTAGCAAGCTTAGTTGGAAACTCAACCATCTACCAAAGTTAGGGAGCAAGAAGAAGCTTCTAAAGATGAAGATGTAGATGTGAATGTAGGAAATATATAGAAAAATGTGGAAATACCACAACCATCTCTAAGGAGATCTACATGAGTTAGAAATCCTCCTAAAATGTACGATGATTTTGTTTCATCTACCACTTTGATTTCTAATGATGGGGAACCAAGTTATTATTAGGAAGCAAAGGATGGCACTGAAAATGCTAAATGGAAAATAGAAATGAAAGAAGAAATCAATTCCTTGGAGAAGAATAAAACATGGGGCTTGGTAGAACTTCCAAAGGGTAGGAAATTTGTTGGTTGCAAATGGGTCTACAAACTGAAGAAGGGTGTTGATGAAAAAAATGAAAGGTACAAGGAAAGACTGGTAGCAAAAGGATATTGTCAAAAGGAATGTATTGATTTTCATGAAATTTTTTCACCAATTGTTAAGCTTATTTCTATTCAGGTTGTTTTAGCATTAGTTTCTTTACTTGATCTTGAGTTGGAACAACTAGATGTTAAAACAATATTTTTACATGGAGATTTAGATGAGGAGATATATATGGAACAACCAGAAGGTTTTGTTCAAGATTACAACAAGAAATTTGTTTGCAAATTCAAGAAGTCGTTGTATGTCCTGAAGCAATCACCCAAGCAATGGTACAAGAAGTTTGATTCCTTCATGGTGAGCCAAAACATCACAAGAAGTGGCTATGACCATTTTGTTTACTTTAAAATTTTGGAAAATGGTTTATTCATTTTCTTGGTGTTATATGTTGGCGATATGCTTGTAACAAGAAAAAGCATGGTTGAAATTAATAAGTTGAAGACTTAGTTGGCTAGGACATTTGATATGAAGGATCTAGGAGTAGGAAAACAAATTTTGGGCATTGAAATACATAGAGACAGGGAACATGGTAAGGTTTGGTTATCATAGAAGAAATATATGGAGAAAATCCTCACAAGATTTGGTATGCAAAATGTGAAACTAGTAAATATCCCTTTAGCTTCCCATTTAAAGCTTTCTTCAAGTTTATGTCCTAGTAATAATGAAGAAAAGGATTATATGTCTCGTGTACCATATGCTAATATAGTAGGAAGCTTAATGTATGTGATGGTATGTACAAGACCAGATATTTCACATGCAGTTGGTGTTGTCAATAGATACATGGAAGATCTAGGAAAAGAGCATTGGGCAGTAGTGAAATGGGTGCTTCAGTATCTTAGAGACATAAGTAATTATTGTATCACTTATAATGGTTGTAGTGATCCAATATATGGTTATGTTGATTTAGATTTTGCAAGTGATTTGGAAAAAAGCAGATCCACTTCAGGATATGTCTTTACTCTTGCAAGTGGAGCTATTAGATGGATGTCAAAGCTTCAAGAAATAGTTGCCTTATCCATGACTGAGGCAGAGTATATGGCTATCTCACATGCATGTAAAGAGGCAATTTGGTTGAAGGGTCTTTTGGGTGAGCTTGGAAAAGTGTAGGACAAAGTGATTATATTTTGTGATAGTCAAAGTGCTATCCATTTGGCCAAAAATCCAACTTATCATGAAAGGACCAAGCATATTGAAATTAAGTACCATTTTGTAAGACATGTTATTAATGGAGGTGGAGTAACCATTGAAAAGATTCATTCACCATTTTGTAAGACAGGTTATTGATGGAGGTGGAGTAACCATTGAAAATATTCGTTCACCTAAAAACTATGCTGATATGTTTACCAAACCAGCACTAGTAGAGAAGCTGAAATGGAGTGTGGCTTCTCTTGGTTTGCAAAAGGGGTGATGCATGGGCTTGGACAAGTATTAGGTAAATTGTTGTCAAGGTAGAGATTGTTGGATTGTGACAACAAGAAAAAGATTGTGAAAATCAATCACAACAAGGAAAAAACAAGATTGTTAAAACAATAAAATAATCTTTCTCTTATTTTAGGAAGAAAGAATAGTATTTTGCTTTCAAAAGAAAGATTTCAATTATCTTTGAAAGAATAAATATGCTTTTTTATTCTATGTTGAGAGATTATTGTTATCTTCAAGAGGTTATAAATATTTGTTCTCTTGAAGGAAAAAAAGAGCGAATTGTAGAACAATATTGCTACAGCTGTGAAGATTGTAGATGTAATTGTTTTTCCTTTGAGCAATAAGATTACCAATACTTGCCCTGTGGATGTTTCCTTGGAAAATTGTCAAGGTTTTACCATGTAAATTTGTGTATTTTCATTTGTTCTATTATTCTTCTTTATTTTTCTCATTACTTCTTTGCATCTAATTTGTGCTATAATTTTAATGTCTCTAGGTTAAAGCTTCTGCATTTATAACGTTAATCACCATTTTTATCATATGAGTAATATTTAATCATTATTAGTTTATTATAAATAATATTTATAAGACTACATAAACTTTAACTTATTTTAGGATGAATTTTTGTTATTGTATTGTATTTTTGTTATAGCTTTTACTCACTCTCTTTTTCTATATTTAAAAAACACATAGAACTAAACATGTTTGATAAGGCCAAATGAAAATGGGGTGCTTGTCATATTTTAATGGATGGCTTCAACATATAGTAATAAAATAGGATGTGAAATTCTATGGCTGTCCACTTAAATAAATGAATAATTTATAACTATAATTGTCGAAAAATAAAGGCATATTAGACTTATTATGTGTGAATGAAAAGGAGGGAGTAATTTAAGAAATTGAAAGGCACGTCTATTTCCATCGATTCCTACTTTGCTACGTTCTTCCAATGTTGTTCTAATGTGAGTATTACAATATTTTGAACAATGTTCTCTTTTGATGAAAAGGATACCCTTCAAATTAAAAATGTGTTTCTAAATGTTGTGATCATTTATTCATAAGCGAGCTAAAACTCCACGTTATCTTGAGTATCATAATTATGAAGGATGAAATGAATATCCTTTAGCCTCTCTCTATGAGCAGGAAAAACATAATGCAACAGACCATACAGTTGGCACTGCTACTACTGATTGTCCCATTTCTGATGTCGTCGACAGGTTTTAATTGCGGCCGCGATACTGCAGATAGTAGCAGTTTCAATGATTGTGTCCAGTTAGCATCATGCTAGATATCCAATGCAACATGCTATGACCATGCTGCTAACAAGCAACGCCTGTATCTCACCATCCCAATGGATATCTGAGGGAGTTTTCTATTTTCTATTTTCGATCACGTTCTTTCTTTCCTGGCGTCCGACTACCAGAAAATCCAAACGAACCGTTCAAAGATGTTAGAGGAGTGAAGCCTATCAGCTTAAAGATAATTATATATATAGCATTTTTTATATAATATAAAAGAAATATACAAAATTATATTACAAAATTTTGAACTTAGCAAACAACAAAAACCCAATCTGAGCAGCAATTCAATCCAAAGCTATGCCTGGCCAGTTTTCCTGCATTGATGTTAACGAAGATGTTGGCGTGCTGCTTACTGAGCTGAAAGATTCCGTGCTTTCCTGCAGCATCTCCTTTATTTCTATGAGACGGGCAACAACTTCTTTCATGGCCGGTCTACACTCCCTTTGTATCGCAAGGCACTCAAACGCCAACACGGCAACTGCAGCAACACTGACCTTGACCTCCTCATTTCTTTCAGTCTGCAAATCTGGATCGAACAGTTCATTCAAAACGCCTCTTTCTATCTTGTAGGTTGCCATATTAGCGAGGCTGATTTCATCTCTATTTCGCATAATATCTACTGCTACTTTGGCAGATATAATCTCCGCCAAAACAACTCCTAAGCTGTAAACATCAGATTTTTCAGTGAGCTGGAAGCATTCATTGTACTCTGGGTCAACATACCCGGGCGTTCCCTGAGGAGCAGTTGTGATATGTGACACATTAAGAGGCACCAATCTGGAAAGCCCAAAATCTGCAACTTTTGCTCTGAAATGCTCGTCAAGAAGAATGTTATCGGATTTAACATCTCTGTGCAATATGGGCGGATTCATGCTGTGGAGATATGCCAAGGCCTCAGCAGTTTCTATGGCGATGTTTAAACGAGTTACCCAAGGCAAGCCATGGTCAGACAAGGTCCCGTTTGGAAGAAACTCGTAAACAAGAAGTAACATTGGACTCTGCGGGCTCGTACAACCATAGAGACGAACAAGGTTAGGGTGACAATATTTGCACCTCGTTCATAAATTGTTCAACTGTTCTTGAGCTCTGCTGATACAGCCTCTTCACTGCTACAGCTCGTCCGTCCTCAAGTTTACCCAGGTACACCACGCCAAACCCTCCGTCTCCAAGTTCGTTCTTTGCGTTAAAGAAACTTGTCGCTTTCTGTAGCTCTTGATAGGGAAATATTGGTAAGCTGCGCATCATATGCGTTATGTGACCTGCTTCTATGTCATCCCGCTGATAATTACTGTATTCGCCACCGGAATGAGGGCTTTTTCTTCTCTTAAAATATAAAACATAGATCACTGCTAGCGCTATAACTAGTGCGACTGTACCCATAGAGCTCCCTGTATTAGAGTATTCTGTTTAAATATTACAGTTTTATTATAGTTACCTGATTAATAGTAAGTAAGACATTTTATCTAATCGAAAAATGATAATGTGTTTCTAATCATTCAGAATTTAATAATGACCATTAATGCTTATCAATTAAGAACAGTCCTATAAAAATGATTGAAATAATTGACAGATGAACAAAATTAAGGCGTTTCCAAGTCTAACACGTATTTAGCTTCCACTACTGAAGAGGAAGGGATGCTTACCTAGAGCAATAGCAGTCTTATTAGCAGTGTTCGACCCGCCTGCATGGTTTAATGTATAAATAAAGGAAAGGTAATTGTTAGTATTCTGCTTAAGAAATGTAGAGGAATTCTTTTTAAAACAATTTGATGCTTTTCACTCAATAAATGGAAAGAGAATTACAACTCTTACCGGGCTTCAACGGTTCGCAACTGAATTGCATTAGATTGTGGGCGTCGGACATACAAATTTCTTTCCTCGACTCGCAATGCGCACAGCCTTTGCTGAAATTCCATCGTCATTTATCCTTTAAAAGGACGGTGGATTATCTCTTTCGGACTTTTTGACAGGTAGCTGCACTAATGTCTTACAATATGTAGCCAAACTCAAGTTCGAATAATACCAACTATTATTGCATTCTAAAGCACAATATGCTTCAGTAGGCAGGTCCTGTTCCATATCTTCTCGGCACTCTCCCCATAGACTTGCATTGATGTACTCGTCAGGAATGCGAAAGTGAGGCGTAGACCATAATTCCATTGTATGATTACTGGTCGATGGATCGCAAGCGCCTCCCCACATATTTCTATCAACTATTCTTATAGAATTCATAGGGTCCTCTTTCCGGTCGCCAAACGGTTCGAGTAGATAGTATTGGTAGCCGCTGAAATTGAGTAGAGGCATATTCACTTCATGATCACACTCTAGCTGAAACGCATGAGGTTCACCTGCGCAGCCGCTATTCTTTCCATCGAAGGTTTGATCCCAACATTTAGAGGGTTCAGTGCAAGCTTGAGATAAAGAAGTGAGGCATGGCCTGAATGTTGTGAAGACAATTAGAAAGAAGAAGCGCAGATTGAAATGCTGAGAATGACATAGATGAAGAGGTAGTCCTTCCATTTTCATCTCAGCTACAATGGCGAGAAGAGAACAACTAGAATTGAGGTGAAAAAAGGAGCATGAATGACAGTTGAATAGCGAAGAAAGAAGGCGAGAAAATGACGACTTGTGTGGAAAGGCGTAACAAAGATTTTGAAGTCAACTTTTCAGGGCAGCCGCAAACGACAGCGTGAAAACCAATGTTGCAACGACTGACAGGTTTTCGTCTCCGCCTTCCTTTTCAACCTCACTATATTGCTTCTTCAGTGTTCCTTGAAACCCAACATCCTCCTCGTTCTTTGGGGATTCTTCCAATAAGGATCTACCATACCTTTTGAGCAAGGAATCTATCCGCGCAGCTCTGTGAGGGCCACCGTTGCGCTGCAGTCCCCGAACGTATACCAACCAGGGTCTATCCCTGATTTTGTCCATCAGAACATCCATCGGAGCATCTTTATTTTTATCAACTGCGTTTGCACTCCATCGCGATTTTTTAAGCATTGGATATATCTGCGCAAAATGCAGGAGGCAGTGCTTTCGTTCAAATATGCTTTAATATTGTCAACACGGATACATACTCACAGATTGTTTGTCATAATTTAAAAAGAAATAGTCAATGAGCACATAGCTTTTCTAAATCATTCTTTAGAACAGAAGCGGTGTAGTTGTGGCAATTAAAATGAAATTTAAAATAGAGCCTATTCTCGTAGCAATAAGAGTGTTATTTTAAAAATTACTATACCAGGTTAACCAGCTGAGAACTCGAAGCTGCTTTGTGAAAAGCCGTCTGCCCATCATTGTCAGCATGGCTGATTAAAAACGAGGGGTCCATGGACTTATGCAGGAGAGTTGTCGCTGTTGGTGTATGGCCATATTCCAAAGCAAAATGAAGGGCAGTCTTGTTGTCCTCTCCAAGCATTTCTACACAGTGGGATGCCCTTTTAATCAAGCAACGAACAATTGCCTCGTCACCCATTACGTCCCGGAGCAAAAGTAAAAGTCAGAGTCAATACCGCAGTTTGCCTACGAGGCACTTGAATCTTGATAAATAGCAAGCTTCAACAATTGAAATGAGGTTTATTTTACGTGCTTTCTTCGTCGCATGAATTGGGATTCCGCGACAGTTTCGTTTAGATTGACTTAGACTCGATGAAGGCAGGTCATTTTAAATTATTTTGGGATCTTTCAATGAAAATCATTCGATTAGGGCAATTGGATCGAACGAACTGTGGGTCCCAGGCTTTCCATTTCTATTTTTTCACTTTGGTTCGACAGTGTTATTTAAAATATATTCTTTTGGAGCTTTCCCCATGAAAAAATAAGAAAATGGTGTACCTATAGGAAGTGAATTGAACACTGAATCCTATCATTGTCAATTGGAGGAGAGTATTTGTAATGAGTGGGATACCTTTTCGTCGGAATGTGATTGGTTAAAGAAAAGGATGCAACGTGGTTACGCTAGGCAAAACAATATGTAAATTACGAGAGAAGAAAATTACAATTAAATGTTCCACCATTTTGCATTTTTTGAGTGTATTTTCTCATTTTCTTGAATGTTTTAAGATTCTAAAAAATTATGGTACGACGTTTATACCTTGATTTTATCGTGGTTACTCATTATGAGCATATCCTATCACAGTATTTCGATGGTATAAGTGGAGAGATAATTCTTGAGTCCAAATCCTAAACCCTAAGCCAATTGTCCTAGAAAGTAGGACAATTATCTAAGTTAGTTTACCCATCTGAATTCGTCATGTGAATTCATGATTTTGACCATGGAATTTGATATTGTCCTTTGTTTTCAGTTGAATTGTCATTTTTTATTTTGTGGGTCTGTTGTGATTCTCTATTATAATTAAATCAAATTAAAGGATAATTTAATGATTTAATTTAATAAATACTTTATAAAGAAATTTGATATTTAATTATATTTAATTAATTGAAAAATTAATTAAATTAAATAAATAAATTTAAGAGATTTTACTAAAAAAATTTTTTTTACATATTTATATTTATTTAATTTAATGATAATTATTTAGGAGTTTTATTTTATAATAAACTCGAAATAATGTTATTGATTAAGGTAATAGATATATTATTAAAAATTTGTTAAAAAATAATGAAACTTAAAGATAAAGTTATGGTTCTAATTTAGGCATAATTATATTTATTTAATTTAATAATAATTATTTAGGAGTTTTATTCTAAATAATAAACTCTAAATAATATTATTAGTTGAATTAATAAATATTATATAAAAAGTGTCCCGTGATTTAATAAGAGAGTAAGCAATTATTTAATAAAGTGTATTTTAATTAAATTGCATAAAGCATATGCATGAAATTAAAATATAATAAATTAAATTAAAGAGAGAAATCTAATTAATTTAATAAAGATATTTTAATTAAATATCTAAAAGTTTGTGCATGAAGAGGTAAAAGATAGCAAGTAATAAACTGTAATTGATTGGCGAGTTCCCTCACATGATTGCACAATTAGAGCCCCAAATATAGGGAGAACTCTTTACCAAAAATTGTGTGATTGCACAATTAGAGCCCCAAATTAATCGTGAAGTCTTTATTAGAGATCTAGAATTCATTATGCAATTACATAGGTTTTGGGGGAGCAATTTCTAAGAAGGAAGTTTTCAGAGAAAAGGGATTGTTTTGCATGCTTTGTGTGATTGTTATTTTAATATCAGATCCAAGTAGGATCTTGTGGTTTATTTGTATAGTGGTTTTCCATCCTTCAAATTCATGTCTTCTCTATGTCTGTTGTTTTTTTGTTTTTAGAATTCTTCTGGGTTGAGACCCTTGTTTTGCATATTTATTGTTCTTCATTTTTAGGAACTTTTGTAAGCAATTTAATGATTGAAAACCTTGTGTGTGAAATTGGTTGTTCATCATTCTCAAGAAGCATCTATATACAAATTGGAAACTAGAAAACCCTTGTAATAAGATTTATTGTTCTCTGTTCTTGAATACATCTATGAAAGAGTTAAATTGAAACTCTTATTGTGAAATTGATGTTTCGTATATAGAATTGTTAAATTGGATTTTGGGTTCTGAAAAGAAAAAAAAATTAGATTTGAAGAAATTGACTGGTTGGTTCAAATTTCTATATTAGGGCTATATTGGAAAGTTTTCATTTTTAGTAAGTTTCTTTTTTGAAAAGTTTCCATTTTAGTGAGATACTTTTTTTAGAAAGTTACTATTTTTAGCAGGTTTTTATTTTTCAAAATTTAATGTTTTTATTAAGTTTCCATTTCAAGAAAGTTTCTATTTTTAGCAAGTTTCTAGCTTTAGTAAGTTTCTATTTTTAGAAACTTTATGTTTTAGTAGGTTTTTATTTCAAGAATTTTTTTTTATTTAATAGGTTTCTATTTTGGGAAGGTTTCTATTTTTAGCAAGTTTCCATTTGGAAAGTCTCTAGTTTTAGTAGGTTTCCTTTTCGAGAAATTTTTTCCAATGTTTAATTTATTTAAAAATTATTATGTTAATATTTGATATTATTATCATTAATAATTTTAATAAATATTGTTAAAAATTTTAATTTAATTATTTGAAATTTTGATTTAATACTTTATTATTTAAATATAATTCTAAAGTAAATTGAAAATAAAAGAAATTAATTGGGAGAATTAATGGTTATCTTTAGTAAACTTGGGTTGTGCTTGATGATTCGATTTTATATGAAAATGATTTTTATTGATAGGAAAATTTTCTTATTCGAAAACTTTAGTAATTAATATACTTTAAAAGACAAAAATTGTAATGTGTATGTTCATTGAACTCTTATGTTTTGATAACAAATTGAATTATGAAACAATGTTCAAACAACTTTATATGATTTGTTGAATTGTCTAGAATTCTAGTGAACTTGGAAACTATAGTGAATCTTATAACTAGAGAAATGAAAATTGAAACTAGGATCGAGATCAAAAAAATTATGAACTGATATATTTGATAACCAAAATTAAAAAAGGTTGGAAACCTACAAGCGAAAATGAAACTGTTGTGTTTTCTAAACCTAATATATTGTGAAAGTAACTTTTGTATGTACTCTTTTATGACATGTGATTTTATTGTTGGGTGTTGGGTTGACTTAGTACTTTGATGAAATTAGGATGTAGGCTTGGGAGTTTTGTTTTGTGATGTCATGATGATGTTTTGGTCAAGATCTTTTATATTCAACCATGGTAATGTGTCTTGTATGATCTATGAGATGTTTTTATCTATTGATCGTTATTGCTTTCCAATGTTCTTGTAAATCAAGAGGTGAATGTCGTGACCTATCTAATATAACCCTTGAGTCTTTGATCAGTTGTATTTGGATTACTTTTCAGTTGCTTGTATAGGACTGAGGTGTTTGCATGATTTGTTCTTAGTGATGTCATGTTGACATGGATTTGGTTTATGTGTACTTGATTTTAGGATCAATCCTATTAGGTTGATCATATTAGTGGAATCTATGATTATGATCAGTGATTTTTAGTACTTTTCGGTTGCTTGTTTAAGAACTAATGTCTGGTATATGGTCTTTTAAGATCTTTTTTCTGTACTAAGCTTAGGGTAGGTTATCTATATGTCATGTTGGGAAGTGGCTTTCAATAGAGGCCAAGGCCCTAAAGAGGCTAATGGGTAACCCATTGTAGAGCTTTTAATAAGTGACAATATTTTATTAAATGGGTTTAAAATGAATTAATAAGAGTCATTTTTTTCCTTGCCCATGCCTCGAGTGCTAGTATAGGTTAGGATGGGAGTAGAGAGGATGTTTGGTTGCTGCCATGCTTCATTAGTATGCCTTGTCAATACGAAAGGATAATAGTGCCGCACAGAGTCACTAGGTGGCTAGAGGATTAAAAGACTAGCCAAGTAACCCTAGAGTTGACTCATGCAATGACACTTGGCCACATGCATAATAGATTTTCTACATGTTTGTTTTTCCTCTAAGATTAGTTGATACTTTTTGTCTTTGTACCGTTCAAATAGTTTGCTTTCAGGTGATTCCTTGAATCTAGCTATTGGTTTTGACTTCTGAGTTTGTTATCTTATTTGGGACTTGAGTTTATCTCCTCAGCATAGTGGGAGTGGTCCTTTTTGGGTTCCATAAGATCGAGTGGTAGTGCTTTTTTTTATACCATGAGATTGGACCATTGGATGTTGTTACTGGATGTGTTTGTGCAGATGTTCTTTTTTATTTGATCTTGTATTTTTATGATGGATGGTTATACTCTTAGTGCAATGTATTTGATTTCATAGATCTTACATGAGATGTTGTTGTAATCTATTTTTACGATGTATATTCTTTTAGCTCGTCATACCCAATGATCTATAAAGTGGATGATGGTGTATTATGATTATTACCAAGTGGCATTCAAGATGATTGTATATTATTTAAATAGATTCATACTTGTATATTATTATTTGATGTGGATTTATTATATATTAGATTTAGTGTTAATTAAAATTAAATGTGATTCATCCTCATGGGACCCTTAAGAGTTGTAACCTATTTATGTGTTGTTGATACATATGAGTGTATGCTAATTGTTTCTGCTATTCTATAACTGTTGTTATATCTTTATCTTTAAAAAAATAAAAAATTTCAAACTTAGTAAAACTTTAGTTTAACTTCATTTGGGTCACATGGTGGGACATTACATTGATAACATCTCAAATGAAAATATGATAATTTATTAAAGCTATAAACTTCACCATATTAAAAGAAAAAAACCCTCTTCATATGATTCTTTTTTGATGGAGGTCATCCACAAACAAGTTTTGGGGACCTAATATGAGCTCACGCATGCTTGAAACCTCTTTGACTAAAAGCCAATGACTAAGGAACATCCATGCTACTAAATTTTCATGTGGCATGATCCTGGCCTTATCCCTTATAATGTCCTCAAGCCTTGCACTCAACAAGACTTGATCCTTGGCGGGCTCTTTGTGAGCCATTCAAATTCACCAGTAGACCAAGGGCACATTGAATCTTCATACAAATTTAATCCATACCCTGAAATAAAAGAAATCTATGAACCCTAATAAAATTTGAGAAATAAGTCAAAACCTTAATTAAGATGAAAAGAACTTGTAAAAATTATAAACTTGTCATCATTTAAAAAAGAAGAAGACGAGTTTCATTATTAGAGATTGAGAATGCTAAAATCATTCAAAAAACCAAGAGGGAAAGTTTCATGATTGGAAAAAAGTAAAGGTTTATTATTAAAATATTCTAGAAACATGTTTTAAGCTCATATTAGAAGATAAACAAATATGGAAGTGACAACATTTTAGGCAATTTCAAAGCCTATTGGCTAATTAATAATATTAAAAATAATTAAAACTAGACATGTCCTTGAGGCACAATGAAACTATAATCAAGAAATCAAGTTACGTAGTGAAATAATAAATGTTGCATTGTTGGCAAAACCTATAAAATAAAAAAGTTTTTAGCAAAGCAGTAACAATAATTCACATTGAGTAAAAAATTCACAAGAATGTTGTGGTCATCCCAAGATTCCCTGATGGGTAAAGAGGAGATGTCTTATAGAAATTACTGATTTAGAAAGGAAACTTCTATTTTAGTTTAGATAATTCATATTCAAAGTTAAGATTTATATTATGTACAATATATGTTTTGAAGTATTAGATAGCAACCAAAACAAAGGGGGTTGACTCTGTATTATAAAAAGGTTGACCAAAAATAGTCAGAGTCTACCACCAACCTATCTAACTAATACCAGTTTAAAACTTCTAAAAATATATATAGAAAAGCTCCAAACCAAAGTAGTTCATGTCATTAGCCCTATTCCTAACAAGCATATAAAAAAGAAAAACATACTAGTAGCTAATAGAGTTATTTTTGCTATCTATCTAGTACTTGATCAAACATATGTACAATATATGTTATTAAGGCAAGTTCTTCATAATTTTGATGAAAATTAAAAATACAAATCTATAATTTATTTTAATTTTTATTTATTTTAATATTTATTTTAATTAGTTAGTTGAATTTTATTCTCATAATGAATTTTAGTTTTGTAATATAGTTGTTGAGCTGGGTTAGATTAGGATTTGGATAGGCAAAAAATATTTTTGCAAAAATTAAGCATTTTTTTATAAAGTTAAAATAAAAAGAAACATTAGAGTAATTATTAAAAGGATGAACTAAAATTAAATAAATATACACAAAACAAAATAAAATTTAATAAAATTAGCTACATATAAAAATTTAATAAATTACAATAAATTTATAAATATAAAAATAATTGTAAGAGAATCAAACTTTTAAATTTTAAAAAAATCAAATTATACAACACACAGTGAGCTTTTAATATTTTAATACTATATTACTCACAAGTTTTTTGCCCAATGACTTTTTTATATTTTAATACTATACCACTCATTAAGATTTTTTTTTTCCATATCTAAACATTTTTTCAGAATTAATTAGAACTACTTCACAACTAATTAATATTTTGTTAAATTTTCGTAACAAAATCTAATTGAAAATTCCTAAAATTTATATTCATCATCCTAGCTACATAAGTACTCTTAAATTTAATGGTTGGCATAAAGACTCAAGATAAAATAAAATAAACTAAAATTCAATAAATTTAATTTGATTAATTCTTTTTTTTTACAAGGAATTACTTTTTCTCTCATATATGTTCATTAAAATAAGTTTATTCATCCATACAAAATAGAGTAATAGTTTTTCAATAAAATGAAAATATTTTGAGTTATGGAAAGTTTTCAAAATATCCTTACACCTACAGACATAGAATAACCAAATACAAAAAAAAATAGGAAAATAGCTACTAGAATTCAATGAAAATTTAGAGTCATTTAAACAAAACCAATATTGAGAACATATTTTAGAATGCCCAATTCAAGTGATAACCCAGAAATTATAAAATATATGTTGATAAATTTTAAAATAATAAAATCTAATATGATAACTAGTGAAGTATCTCGTCCTCAACTATTAGGGGGTGGGACATCACCTCCGCCATGAAAGGCACTCCTAGAGGTGGGGGAAAGAAAGGGAAACATAGGCATGGCCAGAGCCAAAGCAAGGCTTGGCTTGAGGGGCTCGAGCATTTGATGAGGGAGATGGGAGAAACACATTGGCATTTGCCAAAAAATTAATACTATAACTAAATTCTCCATGAAGGTCATGCACTCAACTACCACTACTCTATATTTTTTGTATGTGAATAAGGATGAGAAGGATTTAGGCAAGGAGAGAAAAACTACTAGCTCCATTTGTGACTTCCTAGTGGAGGATTGGTCAAAGACGCTCCTAGACAAACCTGTCAAAGAGGAGGGGGTGGACTTAAATAGGTAAGAACATAAGGAAAAGAAGAATGAGGAACCAAGAAAGAATGTGGGTAGCTAGCCCTAATTATTTTTTAAAATATTTTTTTTTGAAGTTTTCTATCACTCTAAACTTGGTGCCCTATGGGGTGTTTTTTATATATGTATATGATTAGGTATTGAGCTAATAGTAGCAATATGTCCCCTTGCTGCTAGTATGTTTTTTCATTTTATTTGTTAGTTAGTAATAGGATTGCTGGTAAGGATTGCTCTGTTTTGGAGCGTGTCTTTATTTATTTTTGAAGTATAAAATTGGTATCAGTTAGATAAGTGTGAGGTAACTTTCGACTGATCGTTTAGCCTTTTTGTACTCTAAGGTTATCTCCCCTTTCTTTCGGCTGGTATCTAATACTTTAAAAACTAGTGAAGTATCTATGTGGAGTGTAGTTATACCATTGTGATCCTTGCAAAAAAAAAAGAATAAGTTGGACAAAAATCAAGTATTTATGTGACTATTTTAGAAAATCCATTAATGAACTAGGTGCCTATGATGACAAAACCACTACAAATCAACCCAATCAAGAGAAGAAAGAAAATTTCCAATTGGGAAAGCACTCGCCACTCAAACCTATTAGAATTCTTTTAGAATAACTGAGAGGGGGGGTGAATCAGTTATTCAAGGTCCAAATGCCATATTAATACCTTTTTAATGAATCCATACCCTTTTCATCTGTTCAAACTTAAATCAGTCATATAAGCAAATTACTGTAAATCAACATGCAAAGATAAAACATTCAAGATCAACACATGACACAATTATTTACATGGAAACCCAATTTGGGAAAAACCACCAGTAACATGCTCCTTGATTCTCACTCTTTTGAAGTGATGCCCTGTTAAAAGCCTGCTCTGTTAAAGGCTTACAACACACTGTTAAATGTGACCTTGTTAGAGGATTTCACCAAACTGTTAGGAATGGGCCTGGTTAAAGGTCTTAAGAACATTCACTTGGAATGTCACCCTATTAAAGGATTTATCTAATGGCTGTTAAACCAACCTAAGTCCATAGGATTTATCTTACTGTTACAATTGCTAGAAAGTAACAATAATGGTCTTTTGATTTGATATAACTTACAACATACTTTGCAGATTTCAGATCACTCTTTCAGTTCAATCCTTATGCTTGGTTTCAATCACTTCAGCTGTGACTGCTTGTTTCCCTCTCAAGCTTCATCTCCTTGAGTCTTATTACTCATTCTACCAATGCAACCATTCTTGCGGTCATCTATTTAAACAGAGTTCCTGTGCTTTCTTCTCCTTAGCACATTCTGTAGCACTTCATGCTTTTATGCTTGACCATGACTCTCTCTTGCACTATCCCCTCTTTTTTTCACTCTTTTCTTTTCAGTAACTTATGTCTTCTTATATAGAAGTTTGATTTTCCTTTTTCCGCTCAATTTTTCCTTTCCAATCTTAAGGTTTCAAAATGGATTAGGTAGGATACAATGTATCTACCCCATATCTTGTTCTCTTCTAGAAACTTCACCAATTGTATCTTTAAAATGTTCTACATAGTGTTTTGTGCCACCAAATCATCATTCTTATCTTCCTTTTAATTCATAGATTTCTAGATAACAACTTTGTCGGCTTAGATCTGGCAAATCTTTGATTTCCAAAATAATGCAGCAACTCGGCATTATTGAGTTACTAGTGCTCGGTACCTCTGTGTTACTCGACACCTATACCTGCTCGGCACTTGGTTCTAATCGGCACTTGATTCTGCTGGGCACTTGATTTTTCTTGGCACTTGATTCTGCTCGGCACTTGATTCTGCTCGGCACTTGATTCTACTCGGCACTTAGTTTTGCTCGGCATCTAAACTTGCTCAACGATTTAACTAGGAATTTGCTTGGCTCTTACTAGCCTTCTTGGCTCCTTCTCTCTAATGAACTTAGTTTGAGCTTTACAAAAGACTTAGCTAAAACCTTAGATCTTTTATATGTTTCAGTGTGCTCATTCTTTGTATCTTTTAGTATGTCATCCAATACACTGTTTCATCAATGGCTTAACTGATCCTTGTACTTCATTACAACATCATAACTTCAACCTTTGTCTAGGTTTTCTAGTTACATCTTATTGATTGCCTCCACCTTGACAATCAGCTAATTGATAGTATTTGGATCACTAAAACAATTGTCATCCCTGCAAATAGAAAGTTTGACATCAATGAAAAAACAATGATTGAGGACATTCTTTACCAATTCCATATATTATTCCAACAACTTTTCTTATGATCATTTCAATCATTTCCAACAATCTCCCTCTTTGGCATTGATGGCAAACCAAACTCAAGTAATCAATTTAGTTACCACCAAGATTGTATACATTAGCTTGCTACATTTTCACTACTGATCTCATATATCTCCCTCTTTCAAATATATCTCCCTCTTTCTTTGCATTGATCAGTTTTCTACATATTTCTCCCTCTCTGACATAAATGGCAAAGATGTAGCATCTTTATCATGCAAAATATAAGCTTTGGCTTCTTCTTGTTTTTCTCCCTCTGTCACCATGCTTGTGACTGATTTGGAGTTTCTATTCCTGCTATCATCCTTTGCATCAACCTGTTAATATTTCAATGATTTATTCTTGTTGATGCAAGGCAACTTCCTTGTTGCCTTAAACTGCTTGACTTAGGGGTATAACCCCCAACTTGCCTCTAAGGTATTCATAGGCATCCTTGGGCAATGGTTTGGTGAAGATATCTGCAATTTGTTCCTTTGTGTGAATGTATTCCAAGTTCACTTGTTTGTCTTCTACCAATTCTCTGACATAATGATACTTGATTGCAATATGCTTGGTTTTTGGATACATCACTGGATTTTTGGATATGTTTATAGCACTTGTATTATCACAATACAATATCACTGGTTTTGTTACTTCTTCTTTCATTCCATTCAATAGATGTGTGAGCCATACAATGTTTGTACAATTGACTGCAGCTATCACATATTCTGATTCTGCAGTGGACTGGGATATACATGTTTGTTTCTTGCTAGTCTAGGTAACCAACCTTTTGCCTAGAAATAATGCACCTCCACTTGTGCTTTTTCTATCATCAATGTTTTCTCCCCAGTCTGCATCTATATATGCATTGAGTTCAAATTTTTGATTCTTTTTGTAGTATAGACCAAAGTCATCAGTCCCTTTGAGATATCTCATTATTCTTTTTACTGCTATGAGATGATTTTCTTTAGGATTAGCAGAGAACCTAGCCACTATTCCAACTACTAATGCTATGTCTGGTCTACTATGTACAACATATTGTAGTTTTCCAATCATGGATTTGTACATTGTTTGATTGACTTTAGCTGACTCATCATTTTTGGATAGCTTATTTCTTGTGGCCATTGGTGTGCTGACTGGTTTGGATTCCTCCAATCTAAATGTTTTAAGAATTTATTTGATGTATTTTGATTGTGTAATAAATATTCCATGTTTGAGTTGATGTACTTGCAATCCAACAAAAAAATTGATTTCTCCAAACATAGACATCTCAAATTCATGTTTCATTTTTTCAGCGAAGCCTTTGCAAAGTACTTCCTTATCACCAAATACTATGTCATCCAAAATTTTTCAAATACAATAATGTCTTTACCTTCTTCAGCTTTGATGTACATGTTGCTATTATCATCAATTCTTTCAAATCCAATTTGTACTAGATACTTGTGAAGTCTCTCATACCATGCTCTAGGTGCTTGTTTCAAACCATAGAGTGCTTTGTGTAACTTACACACCATATCCCTATTGTTTTCATCAAAAAATCCTTCTAGTTGTTCAATGTAGACTTCTTCATCTAGTATACCATTTAAGAAGGCAAATTTTACGTCCATCTGATAGACTTTAAAATCTTTGTAGGCAGCATATGCAAGTAAAGTTCTTACTCCTTCCATTCTAGCAATAGGAGTGAATGTTTCTCCATAGTCTATTCCTTCTTCTTGAGTGTAACCCTTGCATACTAATCTAACTTTGTTTCTGGTAATCTCACCATTCTCATCTATTTTGTTTTTGAATACCCATTTGGTGCCAATCACATTCTTGTCATTTGGTCTGGGAACCAAACTCCAAGTTTTATTTTTTCTTATTTGATCAATTTCTTCTTCCATAGCTTTATACCAATCATCATCTTGTAATGTGCCATGTACTATCTTGGGTTCAGATTGGCTAATCAGACATGATTCATGTCTTAGTCTGTTCCTTGTCATTGGTCTTGCATCTTTGTCACCAATTATTTATTCAGCAGGGTGATGTCTTTTCACATATTTGGATAGTCTTGGCTCTGTCCTTGTTTCCATGTTTGATCTTTCGGATTCAGGATCACTATGCACTTCATTGTCAAGTTGTTCTTCATCATGTATGTTGTCTTCAGAATCAGATTGTGCATTTTCTTCATTCTGTAACTCAGCTTCTGAATGCAACTCGACATTCACTGGTTGTGAACTGGCTGAAACTGACACTTGTTGATTTTTAATTTGATTGACATCGTCCTCATCAGTAGTCATTCCTTCATAAGAATATAAAAAGGTTCTATATTCTTCCATTTTCTTTGGTATTTCAGCTTGGACTTCTATGTGCTCATCAAAATTTACATTTGCACTTTCCACAATTTTTTTAGTGTTAATATTCAAACACTTATATGCCTTACTTCTAGTGGAGTAACCAAGAAATATACCTTCATCACTTTTTGCATCAAATTTTCCATTTCTAACATCTTTAAGGATAAAACATTTGCAACCAAACACTTTGAAATGTTTTACATTTGGTGAGTAACCATACCATAATTCAAAAGGTGTTGTATTTGTACCTTTCTTGACTTGTACTCAGTTTAGTGTATGAACAACTACGATTACAGCTTCTCTCCAGTATTTTAGAGAAATATTATTTTCCATCATTAATGTTCTGGCACAGTCAATTACAGATCTGTTTCTTCTTTCAGCAATTCCATTCTGTGGGGGAGTTCTAGGAGTTGACGTTTGTCTTTTGATTCCATTGTCATTACAGAATATCTCGAATTCATTTGATGTAAATTCACCACCTCTATCTGATCTTAGGCATTTCAAGCTTTTTCCAGTTTCCTTTTCAACTCTAGCCACATACCACTTAAACATTTGAAAAGCATCAGATTTTTGTTTTAAGAACATAACAGTCATCATCCTGGAATAGTCATCAACAAATAACATTATATATTTATCTCCTCTATAACTTTGTATTTCCATTGGACCACATAAGTCAGTGTGGACTAACTCAAGTACCTCTTTAGATGTATAGTTTTTGCTTTTGAAACTTGATTTTGTCATCTTTCCTAGCTGACATTGTTTGCACATGATATTATCAGGCTTCTTTAATTTTGGTAAACCTCTAACTTTCTTCATTCTACTGATGTTGACTAGATTGTCAAAGTTGACATGACATAATCTTCTATGCCATAACCATTCATCATCAAATTTTGCAAGTAGACAAGAAACATCATCCATATCAAGGTAAAACAAATTACCCTTTTTTTGTTCTCCTTTTCCTATAATTTTACCATCATTGTCATAGATTTTTGTAGTTTTGTTTTCAAATTCCACTTTGCAACCTACATTGCCTAATTGTGAGACACTCAGTAAATTGTAGTTTAATCCTTCAACATAGTATGCATTGTCACATAAAATTTGTTCTGTGAGCTTAATGGAACCTTTTCCTTTGATTTGATATGGATCATCATTACCAAATCTAACACTATTTCCATCATACTGAGTAAAGTTAACAAACTTACTTTTGTCTCCTGTCATGTGATGTGAGCATCCACTATCTATGATCCATCTGTCATTCTTGTTTATACATGTCACTAGTGTTGTGGCTTCTTCTTCATCAGATTGGTCCTTCATGGCAACATAAAAAACTTCATCATCATTGTCATCAGATTTTTCTTCAACAATATAACACTTCTTACCTTTTTCTTTGTAATCTCTCTTGTCATCATCTATTCTGTTCTTGTATTTGTTTCCTTCCTTGGAATCCTTTTTCTGTGGACATCTTGCAGCAATATGACCTACTTCATTGCAATTGAAACAAATGATAGGCATCTTACCTTTGAATTTTCCTTTTCCCCTATGAAATCTTCTAGTGAGCAATGCTTCCAATTGTTCCACATCTTCCTCATCAGTGCTACTGTCACTAGATACATACTTCATTTTTCTTCTTTTCCTTGATTTCACCTGTTCAGCATCTTTCGGTGATAACTTGGCCTTAAAAGAAGATTTAGCATTTTTAGGTTTGTAGTTGTCAAAGTTAGATAACTCAAATGTAGTGAGTCTACCTATTATACCTTCAAAGCTTAGATTATTTCCTGGTATGCATCTTAGCTCTTGTATTGATGATACTCTAATAGCATAGATAGGGAGCAAGGTTCTTAAGAACTTACTATTAATAGTATCTTCATCTAGTTGACCATTCAAGCATCTTATTGCACTTACCATTTCCTTTATTCTTGCACCATACTGAGCAACATTCTCATTTTCTTCCATTTTCATGTCATCAAATTTTCCTCTGAGACTTTCTCTTTTTGCTCTTTGTACATTCTGATCTCCTCCATAGATGTCTGATAGGGCTTTCCACATTTTGAATGCAGTGTCACATCCTTTGATATCATCAAATTCAACATAACTGAGTGCAGAGGCAATTTCCAACATTGTCTAGTTGTGTTCTTGCTTGTTTTTCATGTCTTCAGCAGTAGGAACACCTGTTGGATCTACATGTTTAGTGACAATTGAATTTTGGGCATAATCTCATATGGATCCAAGATGTAGCTTCATCAAACTTTGCCATGCAACAAAGTTGTCTTTGTTGAGCTTGGGAACTTCTCTCTTTGGCATTTTGATCTTTTTTGCTAGTAGTCCCTTTAAACTAAATCAGCAATCAGGCTCTGATACCAATTGTTAGAATTCTTTTAGAATAACTAAGAAGGGGGGAGGGGAGGGGGGGGGGGGGGGGGGGGGGGGGGTGAATCAGTTATTCAAGGTCCAAATGCCCTATTAATACCTTTTTAATGAATCCATACCCTTTTCATCTATTCAAACTTAAATTAGTCATATAAGCAAATTACTATAAATCAACATGCAAAGATAAAACATTCAAGATCAACACATGACACAATGATTTATGTGGAAACCCAATTTGGGAAAAATCACCAGTAACATGCTACTTGATTCTCACTCTTCTGAAGTGATGCCCTGTTAAAAGCCTACCCTGTTAAAGGCTTACAACACACTGTTAAATGTGACCTTGTTAGAGGATTTCACCAAACTATTAGGAATGGGCCTGGTTAAAGGTCTTTAGAACATTCACTTGGAATGTCACCCTGTGAAAAGATTTATCTAATGGCTGTTAAACCAACCTAAGTCCATAGGATTTATCTTACTGTTACAATTGCTAGAAAGTAACAATAATGGTCTTTTGATCTGATATAACTTACAACATACTTTGCAGATTTCAGATCACTCTTTCAGTTCAATCCTTATGCTTGGCTTCAATCACTTCAGCTCTGACTGCTTGAAATTCCCTCTCAACCTTCGTCTCCTTGAATCTTATTACTCATTCTGCCAATGCAATCATTCTTGTGGTCATCTATTTAAACAAAGTTCCTCTTCTTTCTTCTCCTTAGTGCATTCTACAACACTTCATGCTTTTATGCTTGACCATGGCTCTCTCTCTCACTATCCCCTCTTTTTTTCACTCTTTTCTTTTCATTAACTTATGTCTTCTTATATAGAAGTCTGATTTGCCTTTTGCCGCTCAATTTTTCCTTTCCAATCTTAGGGTTTCAAAATGGATTAGGTAGGATACAATGTATCTACCCCATATCTTGTTCTCTTCTAGAAATTTTGCCAGTTGTATCTTAAAAATGTTCTACATGGTGTTCTATGCCACCAACTCATCATTCTTATCTTCCTTTTAATTCATAGATTTCTAGATAACAACTTTGTCGGCTTAGATCTGGCGAATTTTCAATTTCCAAAATAATGCAGCAACTCGGCATTATTGAGTTACTAGTGCTCGGTACCTCTGTGTTACTCGACACCTATACCTGCTTGGCACTTGGTTCTGCTCGGCACTTGATTCTGCTCGGCACTTGATTCTGCTCGGCACTTGATTCTGCTCGGCACTTGATTATGCTCGGCACTTGATTTTTTTCAGCACTTGGTTTTGCTCGGCATCTGAACTTGCTCAGCACTTTAACTAAAAATTTTCTCGGCTCTTACTAGCTTGCTCGGCTCCTTCTCTCTAATGAACTTAGTTTGAGCTTTACAAAAGACTTAGCTAAAACCTTAGATCTTTGATATGTTTCAGTGTGCTCATTCTTTGTATCTTTTAGTATGTCATCCAATACACTGTTTCATCAATGGCTTAACTGATCCTTGTACTTCATTACAACATCATAACTTCAACCTTTGTCTAGGTGTTCTAGTTACATCTTATTGATTGCCTCCACCTTGACAATCAACTAATTGATAGTATTTGGATCACTAAAGCAATTGTCATCCCTGCAAATAGCAAGTTTGACATCAATGACAAAACAATGATTGAGGACATTCTTTACCAGTTCCATAAATTATTCCAACAACTTTTCTTATGATCATTTCAATCATTTCCAACAAAAACATCTCTTCATCCATTTTTTTTAAGGCAATCCCTCCATTCAATTTGTTGTTAGAAAAAGTCTTCTTGGAAAACTTCATGCTAATAATATTTTGTGTGAGGACAATCTATTTTTTATATCCACATACTATTATCCATGCTTGCTTTTGTGCTAGATAAAGGCAATCATGGGAGAAACTTCTTGTTCTCTCACAAATCTAAAATAATTTTTTCTCTTCACTATGATGAGCTCCATTAACTTTCTCATTTTTTGAATGCTTTTGAAAAATGTAAACTAATACCTATTTTAATGCCACCAATGTGATATGCAAAAAAAAATGAGCAAAAGATACTAAATTAGTGAAAATAGAAATAAATCACATAAACTAATTGTCCAAAACAAACAAATTAGGAAAAAAATAAAGGAAATATAAAGAAATAAATAAAATTCTATTTTCTAAAAAATAAATAGGAATAATTGGAAATGGTTATTTATTAGTATAGCTGACAACTTTTTGGCAAAAATTACAGAATCCAGGAGCAAAGCTCCCACATATAAGCCTATTAGCTTAAATAAAATAATAATAGTAAATAATTAAACGTTTTGGACATAAATATAAAATTTTATCATTAATATTTATTTTTAATAATTTAATATTATAATTTATCCAAATTTCTATTGGTTAGAGGAAGTTGTAAATATTTTTTTAACATTTTAACATTTCAGAAAATTTAAAAGGTTCATTATGAGCTCATTCTAGAAGCTTCCCCTTTCCTATCTTCTATCTAGATCCTATTTTGGTCCCACAATGCACGCCCCATTTCAGTCAAAAATGGGACCCCCTAAATTATTTTTTAGCTTTTTTTATTTTTTCAAGGCCCTAGTCCAGGGTCCAAGTCTTTTTTTTTTTTGAGGTCCTACCTAACCCCCCTAGTTCATGTTCCAGGCCCTAGCAGAGCAACCCTGTTGATGAAAATCAAAGAATTAGAGGAGATAAGTTTAAACTTACAAAATTTAAAGGGTGCACTAGTGCACCTAATCTAGTGTGTTAGTGTGCCAAGTAAATTGTTCTTGACAATGGACACATCACACTTGGTGATGTGTAGATGCACAACAGTGCAACTCCACATTTGTGCAACACCAAGTGTGCACTTGCCTATATAACCCCAACCCCCTCTTATCTCAACATTCACTTTCATTTTAAACTTTTGAGCTTTGGTGAACCACAACCCCCTCCTTCTGCTATAACTCTAAGCTCCATAGCACACCACCCACTTTAGCTTAGGTGTGCCCATCCTCACCTACACAAAAGACACAACACTTGTGCACAACACCACACCTCTTCGGGTGCACTGTTGCACTCCAATATTCATGATAAATCTCCACAAAACTTTCTAAGAACACAGCTACTCAAATAAAACCAAGAGCAAGGTGCATAGTAGCACACTTAGTTTGGTGCACTACTCTATACCCCTCCTTTTGCAAAACATCAAAAACTTTTAAAAATAAAATGAAAAAACCTTACAAACATAAACAAACAAGGGTTATTTTCACAATAGTGTATCTAAATTCCTACGCTAGTGTGCACCCATATGCAAGGTTCAAGAAAAAGAAGGCACAAACCATGTTAAGGAGGTGCACATTAGCGCACCTCCTCAATTGCACTAATGCACACCAATTTGCCAAATACATTTAAAACTGTGGAAAACTCAAAAAGATGGGTCTTGAAAAATTAAGGTGTGCACTAGTGCACCTAACTTGGTGTGGTAGTGTGCACCAGAGAGTTGGAACTTTATTATGGAAATGTGCACATTTGGTGCACCTAGCAGGTGCAATAAGTGTGCTAATTGTGGTATTCTAGGGATTTAAATAGGTTTTAGGTATTTTCAAAGCATCTAATTATCTAAAAAAAATTAGTGTCTTCAAGTTCCAAGGCATATTTCAACACAAATCAAGACTTTATGATGATTAATATGAAATTAGAGATACAGAGTTAGGACACACAGATGTGGGGGAGTTCTTGAAGATATGTAACAAACCCACTAAGAGATCTGCTATGGTTTCCACTTTAATTCCTTAAGGTTTAGTAAATGTAGCATCTCACCCAGTTTTAGTGCAATCTTCAGAGCTTGTTATGACGCTTGCACAACATTTTTTCCTAGAAGAAAGGGTGGTGAAGAGTGTGACAGGAGAGATCATTCTCAATCTACAACCCAACAACATTGATAAATTATTCCATCTCTCGAGGGTAGATCAATTTATTAGGTTAACCTATGAGTCGACAGAGAGATGCTATAGAGATCATTTAGAAGAGGCTTCTGAGATTATCCAATACTCTTATCTTATAGAGAAGACTCCTTTGGGTAGAATGATCGGTAAAGTGAACATGAAAAGGGGATATATTAAGGAAGATATCGAGTACTCAATCATACTTTTTAGTAGAGTAATGGGTCTACGGTAGTTGGAGACCTAAATATCTTCATGGTACATTTTATCAAAATTATCAAGATGGAAAACATTCCACTTGACTAGGCCACCACTTTGAGTGAAAACTTGTGTGAACAGTTGGAGAAGGAAGTTCTACATAACATCCTACCTAGTGTACATATTAGTTGCAAGGGCAATAGACTACCCAGGGCTATACAAAAGAGGAAGCATGTAGGATTGCAATGCTTGCCCATAAATTGTTTATCAAGAATTGGTGAAGAAGAGACTCTTGGCGCAGAGCAAGGAATACAAAATTATTAATGATGCCTTCATATTCCCCATAATTAGATTTATATAAGGAGATTATGTGAAGAGGTTGTCAAATGATTTAATAACATGGATAATGGCACTCGAATCAAATTACATTCATTTTAGAACATTCACATATCGAAGCATAGGTGCCATCATGAATTTGAAGAAGCTCCCAAGATATCCTAGTGAAAGACTTATTCTCTTAGAGATTGCCTAACAACTCTCATTTGCATATGAGTTGATTAGAAAATAGCGTAAATAATGTTGGGCATGACCTCTAATCATAGGGTGTTTTCAAGTGAAATGGAAGTAGGATATCTCTTTTTTTGAGTGTGAATGGGATCAATATCCCCTAGAAGAGTAAAATATTCCAAGTTCATGCTTTGATAATATCAGTAGAGTCTAATGTCTAGCAGGCAAGGAATTCTAGCATGAAGAAGCCATTGAAGACCATTGGATGAATGGGAGAAATGACTATAATTTCCATAGGGATTATTGTAGGATGAATTTGTATTTGGTAGAAAAGGCTCTAAAGATAAAGATTTCATTGTAGATATTGTTATGAATGTCGAGGTAGACAAGGAAGAGAATGATGATATTAATCATCAAGTGAGGCACATTATCAAAATGATGTAGGATTGGATCAGGAATCCATTTAAACTTGATCCAATACCTGAGGCAATGGTTTTCCATGCACAGGCCTACCTAGCCAAAGGTAGAGGGAAGAAGGTTACCGTCCTTACCTTTGTAGCTTAGTCACCCATTAGGCCTGAAATGGTATACCAACTTGGCAGACTAGTTGGATATTATCACCCTCAAGAGAGAAAAGGAAAGGAAAAAAGGAAGAGGAGTTATCCTTAAAGAGATGAACTAGAAGAGGGTGAAATCCCAACACCTCCATAGCAACAAGAAGAAAATATACAAGGGCGGGAAGATATTGGAGCTTCCCAAGCCCAGGTAGACCCTCAAGTGCTAGTAGATATAGCCAACCAAGTAGAAAAAATGGTCGAAAATGAAGAAGTTTCCCCTCCTTGGTAGACATAACAAGTATGCCCTTTCATGCCTAAGAAAGGAAAAAGGATTAAGACTCCTATCAAGAAAAGGAAAAGGGTGATCAGGAGGGTAGTGCTTTCCCCATCTATCTTGGAACCCATTCTTAAAGAGGAAAAAGAGGAGGATGAGGAGGATGATGTACCTTTGAGTAGAAGAAAATGGCTAGCTAGAGGCAAGAAATAAGAAAGAAGAAGAAGTTTGACTGTTACAACATCATCAATTCTAGAAGAACCTCTGCAAACAACTACATCTAAGGACAAAATGTAGTAATGGATTGATGAGTAGGATGTAGAGTTCATTAACATATTCAAGATGCTAGATTTTGATTTCATGCCCATAGGGACAGAGTTGGTGGGAGACAAGATTCAAGATACCCCAACAAATGAGCCCCAATAGGAAGACTAGTCACAAATGCCACCAGAATCATAGGTTCTAGAAATAACTCTATCATCCCAATTGCAAGTCATAGTTGTTGACAAAGGCTCAGCTACTCCCCTACCTCTAGGTACTAAATAAGAACAAAATCAAAAGGATCAAGAGGAAGAACCACAAAAAAATCAACCAATGATGTGTTTGGGGAAGGGCAAATGGTTCAATATCCTTAGGAAGTTCCCCAAGAGATTGAAGTAAGAATAGTGGGCTCCATGGAAACAAAAACTATAGAGGAAGAACTTTCAGAAAGGGATAAAACTCTAGAAAGGAGTAATAAGGGAAAGGGGGTGGTAGAGGAAACTCCTTCATCCTCAAGAGGTTGGCCTTCGGTGGGATGACTCACAAGGTGGTTATGCAAGGAAATGCTTAGAAGAAAAAGGCCACAATTCAATGCCAATGCAGAGTATATGATTGAGTTGATTGAGGTTCTAAGGAAACCTAAGTCCCCTTCAAGAGAAGCAAGAGCATTGGCATTTATAAACAATGACCAAAATCAAGATTTATTTGTGCAAGTGGCTATCCCTCCTCCTAATTTAGAAATAGAAGATTTGTGTCCCCAAGATTATCAGATTAGAGAGGTTATGCTCAAGAGGCCCATACTGGATACAACCAAGGTTATGGTCACGATGGGGATGAAGGAGGTGTTTAGAAGTTTGGAGATAGAGGGGCTAGAACTAATGACACTTCATAGGCAAAATGAAATCCTAAAAGGATATTTAGCTAAAGTTGTTGGTCCCTTAGATCCTGAACACATCAAGGATAATTTGAAAGCTACACTTGATAGAAGAGATGAGGGAGGAGTATGCTTGGATCCATTTTTGAAGGCCTGTCAGCAATGGTGGGAAAGTGTTGAGGAAAGGGGTGTGCTTATCTTCTAGGGAAATCTAAAGCAACTACATGCTATGTAGGAAAATGTAGATAAAATGATAGCAATTTTGTAGTAAGATTTCAATATTATGGATGAGGTACATGTATGGGGTAAGGATTTATAGGTACTATAGGAAAATAAGGGCCAAAGATATAGAATGCTGATGGGTGTATATATTGTGAAAGAGTTAGATTTTCTTGATGATCGGATAGAGAAAATAGAAGATAGTAATAAAGTAATGGAATTATTACACATAGAGATCCACCAACTCAAGGACCGAGCCCAAGAACAAATTTTGCACACAAAGAAACATTATAAGGATGCCTATCTTGACATATTTAAGCATGATGCACAAGAGAATTTGATGCCAATAGAGGTAGTAGTAGAGAAATTTAGGAAGGTTTTTGAGGGAGCTTCTAGTGATGAGGATATCTAGCAAGCATTTAAAATAGAAGAAGCCTTGTTAGAGCTAGATACCAAACTTGGCTATTTTGTTGAAACCCAAATAGAGGTAGATAATAATAGACAAAAGGTTAAGGACAAGTATAATGCCTTAGACCTACCATATGTAGCTAATCTCATCGAGATTATTAAGAAATTGAAGAGAAAGCATCCAGACATAGCTCTAGTATGAAGGGGAACAAAACCCAGAAGCAAGAATTTTAGTTTTGACACTTGGTGAAACTTTTTCATTTTTGACCTTCAAGGTGAGTTGGTGCGCTAGTGCATTGGTGTGATTTTTTCACAAAGTGTTGGAAGATTTTTGGAGAGGTTTTTAAGAGTTCTCATGCAATTTTTCCAAATGTGCACTAATAGTTAACTGCTAGTTCCAAGATTAGACTTTTCCATCGATCGAAAACATATTTTTGACAGCAATTTGACTCTAACTGATGCATAGTGAAGGTTGAGCTTCTATTTTTGACACTTCTAGAGACTAATACTTTGACTAAAGGATTTCTTCTTCTTATCTTCTCTCAATTTCTTTTTTTTATGACATGTAAAGGCTCATGCATCCAATTAATGAATATAAAATGGATGGAGTCCTACTAAGTGCTAGTTAGATTGTTAGTTTTTATATAATGATTTTGTTTTATTAAGTTAAAAGGATATTATTGCATGAAGATGTTTCTCACTCTGAACATAAATTGAAGAGACAATTTCTTATAAATACTAGATTATAATATGTATTCAGGTCTATCATTATTTTGCAATAATATTATGCTTTTGGTGCTCACATTTGGAGTGTAGTGGTTCTTTCCTAAATGTGTTATTGTTTTGTGAATTTATGGTCATGGAATTGTGATTGAGCCAAAAGTTTATTACTTTATTTTTGGCTATGAAATCTTTTAGTTTTGGTGTTTGCTATGGTTTACAAATTCTGCTAGCATATCTAGCTCAAGAAGAAATCACCAAATTGTACTTGCATAACTCTTTGTCTCACATGAGCACACTTTCTTTGGCCTTGTGATTTGATGAAGAGTGAAACATCATACAGTTATTGAAGTTTCCCATTGATGATTACATTAATGGAATCAAGTAAGCACTACTCCTATTTTCATTGGTTTCCCACCAATTTCTTTGAAAGCTTAACTTGCAGACAGGTTTTCTATAGCTCATGTCCATTAGGGTTTTACTTTCATGTTATTTTCTTTAAAGTTCTTGTTTTTCCCTTTACTAACCCCTTGTTAAATTAAGGATTTCATATTAGTTTCATTGTTAGATTACATTCATTAGAAAACATAAAAATACAAAAATATAGTTCTCTTTTGCATGTTTTATTTTGAAATAGCAAATAGATTCCACATCTCCTCAGAAATCAAAAAAACTAGCAAAGGCCTCCTCATGAAAAAAAAAACATTTATCCTCAACTGAGCAGATTCCAATTGTTAGATTAGGTGAAAAACCAATCTCCCAAGAACACTTGCATGCATAAACCTGTCACATGGATGAAGCAAAGAACAGAGGCAAGGAAAAATCAAGGAGGCCAAAAAGCCAGATCCATCTTATGGACATGCAAAGAGCAATATTTCATATAATCCAATAAGTGAATGTTTAAAATACAAAGAGGTGAATCCTTATAAAGGAATCACGAAACTCGAAAAGGGAAACTAAAGCCTAAAAAAGCTAGGGTTTCACAATATAATTAATAAAATATTAATTATATGCACCTACAAGATAGCTTAAGAAAACTAGAGTAATTGGAAACTTAATTAATTAAATCAAAGTGATTTAATTAATAAGTTAGAACAAATAATTACTCTAACACCCCCCCTTAAGCGAAGCTTGGGAGGAAGCTAACCTAGCACAGCTGTGAAAGAGAATTGGGTCCCGACAACAAGGCCAAATCAGGTACCCAATCACAACAAAATCTCTATAAAGAGGAGAAATAGAGAAAACCACATGGGAAAAACCCTACTCCAAAAAGAGATAGAAAAGAATGTTCCAGAAGAAGGAACAAAGAGATCAGAAGAGAATCATTGAAGCATGAAGAATCGCAAAACTCTGTCAAAATGCTGATCTGTAGAACCTCCATGGAAATAGAAGGCACGAACCATCAACCAAAGGAACCTCCATGGAAATAGAAGGCACGAACCATCGACCAAAGAAGCATAGAACAACAATATAACCTCCCCTTAAGGCAGGTGTGGTGACAGGCAGCTGAAAACATGGGCCAAAAATCTCCTACAACACAGGAGCCAAACACATCAAGAGTGAGGTACAAACACAAATAAAGGCTTGTGTCATTGACACTGCATGAGGAATTAGAGAAAGAGTTCCTATAAGTGGCAAACAACTATCCCCCCCATGGCACTTTATATAATAGTGCGAGTATAATGAATCACAATGATGAAAAGGATCTTGAAATGCAAGAGTGGCACTTTATCTCAGTGCGTTGCATAAAAATGCTTACAATGAATATCAACAATGATCAAAAAAGACATAAGGCTGAAACAATAGAAGGTAGAGCCCAAAACGAAGCAACTGAAGCAACAAAATCGATCCCCAGACCTGAAACAAACAGGAAATCCACCAGAATGCTAAAATGAAAAAGACTGAATAGGATGTGCCTGGAATAGAATTTGGAACAACAACTAGCATCGCTAGAAAGAGCACAGAAAGAGCTTTCCAGTGATATAAAGAAGTCCAAAATCGGAGATCGGATGCTCAAGATACGCCTCCCGGAGTGCAAAATAGAACATCCAGCTTTGACTGCCAAAATAGGCAACCAAACTGTATCAAAAGTCCAAATAACTAGCACCATCATGACAGGCTCGGAAAGAGCTTTCCGACGATATAAGATTCATCAAAAAATACCTCCGTATGACAAAGATATGGCCAAAAAACCACAAACAGCTTTTAAAACAAAACAAATTATAGAAATGATGATTTGAAAGCCGTCAAATTTCAGCACAAAGATGGATGACATCACCACCTGCGGCTGTCAGACTTGCTTCAGTACCTTGCTGATGTCACTTCTCTGTCATACTTTGCTGATGCAGTGTCCTTTTTTGGAAGATTTTGAAAATGTTTTTTTAAACAAAAAACAAAAAACTTTGAAGAATTTTTGCAAAAAAAAGCAAACGCTTTTTTTTAATAAAAACTCACGAGCCTTTTTTTAATAAAGCCTTTTGATTTTATGATTTATTTTTTTAATAAAAAAATAAATCTTTTCTTCGGAAAGCGTGCCCAAATCTGGTAACAAATTTTTGCATCAAATTTTAACTGTGTCCAAATTGGACAAATTTTATATGGAAACAGGGGTTTTTGGGTGCTACGAATCCAACGGTGAGGTCCATTTGGGCTCAAAATACACCGAAAAAATGACCCCTCCAAATCCAATACAAAATAACTCTAAAAATTGAAACCCTCTGAAAAATGCAACTTCTGAAATGCTTCAACAAACCACGAACAGCGAGCAACAAGCTTGCTCTGATACCATGTTAGAATCTGAAAAGATTAATAACCCAGAAAACTAGTGCAAAGAGTAAATATCTAAACTATGAATGCAAATGATACAAAATCAAAATAGCATCATAGAGTTAGTCTCCAAGAGAGTAATGCAAATGCTGAAAGCAAAATAGCATTAAGAGGATGCAAAAATAAGAGATACAAATACAAGCCAGGTAGCATGCTTATATAGGCTAGGAAGAGAGAGGAGGTGGCAACACCAACCAATGAGGAGCAACCATCTATCAGACTAAAGATAGCAAAGTATCTTCCCAAGATAGCTAATGGATGCTCACATGTAGGAAGGTGACACCTCACAACCATTCACCTAATAAGACATGCTTTATTAACCTAAGTGAGATTATTAAAAGTGTAGGAAAAACCTAGCAAAATAGGAAAAAATAAAAAACTACACTAACACCCCCCCATAAGCGAAGCTTAGGTGGATGTAGAAATGGGTCCTGGCAACGAGGCCATGTTAGGTACCCAAGTACAATGCAAGAAGATGCAACCTCTGAAAGCGGGGAAAGAGAGAAAACCACAAGGGAAAAACCCTCCACCAAAAAGAGGTAAGAACCTAGTGAAGAACTAAAGAAGTCTCCCGCTAGGGAAATTGTCCCCTAAAATAGGAACAATGAGTGATCATGAAGAAGCAGCATCACTGAAATATTGAGGTATTTTTTTGATCCGAAAGAAGCGTCAAAAAGCTGGTTCTGAGACAGAGATATTGGTATAGGTTTTTTTGAGCTCTGATACCATGTTAGATTAGGTGAAAAACCAATCTCCCAAGAACACTTGCATGCATAAACCTGTCACATGGATGAAGCAAAGAACATAGGCAAGGAAAAATCAAGGAGGCCAGAAAGCCGGATCCATCTTATGGACATGCAAAGAGCAATATTTCATATAATCCAATAAGTGAATGTTTAAAATACAAAGAGGTGAATCCTTATAAAGGAATCACGAAACCCGAAAAGGGAAACTAAAGCCTAAAAAAGCTAGGGTTTCACAATATAATTAATAAAATATTAATTATATGCACCTACAAGATAGCTTAAGAAAACTAGAGTAATTGGCAACTTAATTAATTAAATCAAAGTGATTTAATTAATAAGTTAGAACAAATAATTACTCTAACACCAATAAGTCACAAGATCACCCAAAACCCTGGAGTTGATCCCAAAAATTGACTTTTCAAGAGACGAGTTCTAAAGAATTCCTAACATTTAGCATCATGCATAATGATAGTTCAATAGAAGTGGTGCTAGAAGGAGATCCTTCATTTTGATTTTTAGAATAGAAGGAAAGTCTACCAAAGTTTTGAAATCCTACACTTTTTACAAGATCAATTTTTTTATAAGTTTTCAAGAAATTTAGGTGCACTGGTGCACTAGTGAGCTGGTGCGCTACTGTGCTAAATTCTATGGTGTGCCTCCTTTTGTGAGAAAGTGTACTTTTGTGGAGGTCCATTTTTTCTAGAATTTATGCAAATTGGAGTGTTTTGATCTAGAATCCCCATTTCAATGAGCTTTAAGGTATTCACCAAGTGCACACGAGTTTCTTGAGCTTACCCATTTTCATAAACCAAATAGTGACAAAGGAATATTCTGAATTCAACCACTTCCTTTCAACATTTCATTATCTTCTTCAACTTCACCACCACTCCAACTACCTAGTGGAGCACTGACTATTCCAACAATTCCACCTTTAGCTCTACCAAATCCTCCAATGGCCTTTTGGAAATGATGTAGATTCACCAATAAACTTGAGAGGTGCACTCCATGACTTTCCCAAGAATATTAAGAAGTTTTTCCCAAGGTTCATTTATGCAGAAACATGAATTGCTGAAGATCACATCAAGGTATTCAAAGAAATTTGCAACTAAAAATAGATTTCTAATGAGGATGTGGTTCATTTATTCTACTACTCTTTGGGAGAAATTGCCTTTAATTGGTACATTAATTTTCCACCTAAATGCATTAGAGATTTGGATACTTTCAAAAAATTGTCCCTCGAACAATTCAAAACTTTTATCAACCCAACCATGATACATCAACAATTCATATTAATCAAAAGGGAACTAGTTGAAAAAGTTTCATGATTCAACCATGACTTCACATGGCATATCGCAAGCTAGAAGCACCATACACTATACCAGTTGAAGGTACTACTCAAATTTATCTGAATGCTATGGACCATATTATTGCTATTTTTTTGAGAAGATTTCCTACAAAAAATATTGACACATTGGATAAAGTCTTTGTAGAAGCTATTACCTTCACTAAACAAGCTAATCCTAATGGAGGAGGATTAATACTTCTAGGTCAAGTAATCACAACCATGCCAACATACCCTATCGAAGTACCCATGATGCCTAGTTAATTCATATCTATGAATCTAGTTCCATTACAATAGGCACCTACTCTACAAAAGCCCACTCTAATATATTTAAGGTATGAACCTCTAAAAGTTTCCTTCTTTGAGCACAAGGCAATAGTGCCCACTGAAGTAGATAATAGCACTACTTAAGAATTTGGTCAAATGAAAAAGACCATGTCACAAATGAACAACAAACTGACTCATCTAAGATTGTCACAAGGACAAAATAACAACTTCAAAAGGAATAATTCTGGTCCTTACAACAACAATCATGGCCAAAATTATAATAGGAACTTCAATGGAAATAACAACAATAATATAGGAAACAACAATGTGGGGAATAATTTCAATCCTCTTTATCATAATAATGGCTTCCAAAGATAGAACTAACAGTGGAACACCTGTCTGAATAATGGAAGTATTCCTACAGACAATAACAATAATAACTTTTAGTATGCAGATATTAATCAATATGGTGATGGTCAAAATGCATCTAACAAGAATGGATCATACGATAATAGAAATCAAGAGATGACTCAAAGTTCACAAGTAAATGACAATGCTCCTTCTATACAATTCAATAGTATGCTATTAGAATCCTATGATGTTGCATAGAATACATAGGTAGAATAGCCAATCAACGAAGAATTTGCATTCCCATTTAGCCAGGAGCCTAACCTTCAGCCTAAAGAGATGTTTTCTTTTTGCAATGACAATCGAAATATGTACAATTTGAGAAGTAGAAAAGAACCTATGACAGACAGAATTCTTCCAGCTTTACAACCAACTCCTCCTGATCTAAGAGCAAGTAACAATATGGCACCAATTAGGACACCATATGGAGGACAAAAAAATCAAAACCAAGAAAATGTACTAACAATATTAAAACATCCTGCTTGGTCTACTGAAAAGTATAGTACAGTAGAGGACTTGAAATGAACTAAGGTCAATATGTCCATGTTTGACATGTTACAAAATTTTCCACAACAACAAGAAGTGCCCATGTAGACTCTGGTTTATACAAAGCTATCCTATAACATGAATACTCTCCCTCAAAAGGTAGTATCTCAATAGGTGAATGCTATAGAGGTGATTCCCACTACGTTTAAAGACAAGGTTGAGGTACCCTAAGTTTTTGCTCAACATCAGGATATGTGGAAAGAGTATTCACAATTGCTTGATTGATTTGGCAACCTCCTGTAATGTGATGCCACTATGAATAGCACAAAGGTTAAGGGTTATTCCTCAACCTTCTAATCAAATAGTAATATAGTTGGACAAAATGGAGGTGAAAGTCACTAGTGTATTGAAATATGTTCAGATACAATTGACAGTTGATCCCCAAATTCAAGATGTCATTGATATACATGTGGTTGATATACATTTGGTGCACTAGTGCACCAAGTAAATTATTTTTGAGAATGAACACATTACACTTGGTGATGCGAAGATGTGCAGCAGCACACCTACGCATCTACAAACTAGCGCAACACCAAGGTGCACTTGCCTATATAACCCCAACCCTCTCTTATCTCACCATTCAATTTCATTTTAAACTTTTGAGCTTTGGTGAACTATAGCCCCCGCCTTCCACTGTATCTCCAAGCTCTGCTATGCACTGCCCACTTTGTCTTAGGTGCACCCATCCTCACCTGCATGGAACACACAACATTGGTGCACACTAGCACACCTCTTTGGGTGTGTTTTTGTGCACCAATATTCATGATAAATCTCCATAAACCTTTCTAAAGGCACAAGTACTCAAATAAAACCCAAGAACGAGGTGTGCATTAGCACACCTAGTTTGGTGTGCTGCTCTGCACCTCTCCTTTTGCAATACATAAGAAAAAGAAAAAAATTTAAATGAAAAACATTAAAAATGTAAACAAACAAGGGTTAGGTGTGTACTAGTGCACCTAACTTGGTGTGCTAATGTGCACCCATATGCAAGGTTCAGAACAAAGAAGGCACAAACCATGATAAGGATGGTGCACATCAATGCACCTCCCTAAGTGCACTAATGCACACCAATTCCCCAAATACATTTAAAACTTCAAAAAACTCAAAAGGATTGATCTTGAAACATTAAGGTGCACACTATTGCACCTAATTTGGTGTGCTAGTGTGCTCCTTAGAATTAGAAGTTTGTTATGCAAATATGTGCATTTGGCACACCTAGTAGCTATGCTTGGTGTGTTAATTATGGTATTCTAGGGATTTAAATAGGTTTTAGGTATTTTTAGAGCATTTAATTGTCTAATATTTTTTTTTGTTAGTACTAGGATTTAATCAATTAATTTTTCTCCAATCTTGGAATAATGGATGTTCTTTTGTGTAGATATAATGGCATCTTCATTAGGCTAGAAAATGACATTGAAACTCATAGTCTTCAAGTTTTAAGGTGTTCCTCCAATGAAATAAAGGTTTCATGATGATTACTCTAAAATTAGAGATACAGATTTAGGACACATAGATTTGGGGGAGTTCTTGAAGATATGTAACAAACCTGCTGAGAGATCTACTATGGTTTTTGCTTTGATTCATTCAGGTTTAGTAAATGTAGCATCTCACCTGATGTCAGTGCAATCTTTAGAGCTTATTATGACACTTGCACAACATTTTTTCCTAGAAGAAAGGGTGGTGAAGAGTGTGATAGGAGAGATCATTCTTGATCTACAACCCAACAACATTGAGAAAAGTATTCCATCTCCTTAGGGTAGATCAATTCATCAGGTTAACCTATGAGATGGAAAAGAGATGGTATAGAGATCATTTAGAAGAGGCTTATGAGATTATACAATCCTCTTATCTTATAGAGAAGACTCCTCTAGGCAGGATGACCGGTAAATTGGACATGACAAGGGGATATATCAAGGAAGATATACTATACTCAATCATAATTTTGAGTAGAGTAATGGGTTTGCCGGTAGCTGAATACCTAAATATCTTCATGGTACATTTTATGAAGACTATCAAGATGGAAAAGATCCAAGTTGACTGGGCCATCACTTTGAGTGAAAACTTGTGTGAACAGTTTGAGGTAGTTAAGGACAAAAGGAAGTTCTACATGACATCCTACCTAGTCTAGTTATTAGCTGCAAGGGCAATAGAGTACCGAGGGCTATACCAGCATGTAGGATCCCAATGCTTGGCCATATATGTTTATCCACAATTGGTGAAGAAGAGACTCTTAGGGTAGAGCAAGGAATACATAATTATTAATGATTCCTTCATATTTTCCATAATTAGATTCATAGAAGGATATTATGTTGAAAGCTTATCAGATGATGCAATGCCATAGATAACAACACTTGGATCATATTATATTCATTTTAGAACATTCACATATCTAAGGGTAGCTAGTTCTATGGTCAATCTGAAGAAGCTCCCAAGATATCCTAGTGATAGACTTGTTCTGTTAGAGATTTCTTGACAACTCTAATCTACATACGACTTTGTTAGAAAACAATGTAAATAGTGTTGAGCATGGCCTCTAATCATAGGTGCTTTTCAAGTGAAGTGGAAGTAGGATAGCCCTTCTTTTGAGTGTGAATGAGATCAATATCCCCTAGAAGAGAAATATTCTCCAAGGCCATGCTTTGATAATAGCAGGAGAGTTCAATATCTGGCAAGCAAGGAATTCCAACATAAAGAAGCCATTGAGGACCATTGGATGAATGCAAAAAATGGCTATGATGTTCATATTAGGGATTATCATAGGATGACTTTGTATTTAGAAAAAAAGGCTCTAAAGATAAAGATTTCCTTGTGGATATTGCAACAAGACTCAGGGGAGTTGCTTGATCCTTTGTTAGATGAAGATAAAATAGGGGAACAACCCATTATGAATGCTAAGGTTGATAGGGAAAAGAATGATGATATTAATCATTGGGTGAGGCACATTATCAAAATGACATAGTATTGGATCAAGAAACCATTTAAACTTGATCCAATACCTTAGATAGTGATTTTCCATGCATAGGCCTGCCTAGCCAAAGGTAGAGGGAAGAAGGCCACCATCCCTACCTTTGCAGATCATTCACCCATTAGGCCCAAAATGGTATACCCACTTGATAGACTAGTTGGATACTATCATCCTTAGTAGAGAAAAGGAAAGGGAAAAAGGAAGAGGATTTCTCCTCAAAGAGCTAAATTGAAAGAGGGTGAAATCCTGGCACCTTCACAGCAACAAGAAGAAAATATACAAGGGTCAGAAGATACTAGAGCTTCCCAAGTCTAGGTAGACCGTCTAGTGCCACCAGCTCCACCCAAACAAATAGAAATAGAGGTTGAAATCCTAGAAGTTTCCCCTCCTCAGTAGGTAGAACAAGTATCCCATTCTGCACCCAAGAAAGGAAAAAGAACTAAGACTCCTATCAAGAAAAGGCAAAGAGTGATCAGGAGGATAATGCCTTTCCCATCTATCCTAGAACCTATTCCTAAAGAAAAAGAAGAGGACAATGAGGAGGATGATGTACCTTTGAGTAGAAGAAGATAGCTAGCTAGACCTATGGAACAAGAAAGAAGAAGAAGTTCTATTATTACACCACCATCAATTCTAGAAGAACCTCTGCAAACAACTACATCCAAGGATGAAATGAAACAATGGATTGATGAGTAGGATGTAGAGGGCACCGACATATTCAAGATGTCAGATTTTGATTTCATGCCTGTAGGGATGGAGTTGGTCAGAGACAAGATCTGGGATACCCCAAAAAATGAGCCCCAACAAGAAGATTGGTCACAAACGCCACCAAGACCATAAGGTCCAGAAATACCTCCATCACCATTGTAGGTCACAGTTGTTGACAAAGGCTTTGCTACTCCTCTACCTTCAAGTACTAAAACATAACAAATTCAAAAGGAGCAAGAGGATGAACCATAACAAATATCAACCGATGGAGTTTCTAGGGAAGGGAAAATGGTTTGATATCCTCAGCAAGCTCCCCAAGACATTGAGGTAAGAATAGTGGGCTCCATGAAAATAGAAACTATAGAGGAAGAACCTTCACAAATAGATCAAAATTTGAAAAGGAGCGATAAGGGAAAAGGGGTGACAGAGCAAACTCCTTCATCCTCAAGAGGTAGGCCTTTAGTGGAACAAGTCTTGAGGTGGTTATGCAAGGAAATGGTTAGAATTAAAAGGCCACAATTCAATGTTGATGATGAGGATATGATTGAGTTAATTTAGGTTCTAGGGAAGCCTGAGTCCCCTTCAAGTGAAGCAAGAGCATTGGCATTTATCAATAGTGACCAAAATCAATATTTATTCATGGAAGTGGCTATCCCTCCTCCTGATTTAGAAATAGAAGATTTGGATCCGCAAGATTATCAAATCAAAGAGGTTATTCTTGGGAGGCCCACACTAGATACAACCAAGTTGGTGGTCATGATGGGGATGAAGGAGGTGTTAAGAAGTTTGGAGCAAGAGGGGATAGAACTAATGACACTTTGTAGGCAAAATAAAATCCTGAGAGGATATTTAGCCAAAGTTGTTGGTCCTCTAGATTCTAAACACCCTAAGGATTCACCGAATGCTACACTTGATAGAAGAGATGGGGGAGGACTACTTTGGGATCCATTTTTGAAGGCCTATCAGTAATGGCGAGAAAGTTTTGAGGAAAAGGGTGTGCTTATTAGCTAGGAAAATATAAAGCTACTACATGCTAGGTAGGAAAATGTGGATAAAATGGTAGCAATTTTGAAGTAGGATTTTAGTATTATGGATGAGGTACATGTCTAGGGTAAGGATTTACAAGTACTATAGACAATTAAGGGCCAAAGATACATAATGCTTATGGGTGTATATACTATGGAAGAGTTAGATTTTCTTGTTGATTGGATAGAAAAAATAGCAAATAGTAATAAAGTAGTGGAATCATTATACATAGAGATCCATCAGCTCAAGGACAAAGCTTGAGAGAAGATTTTGCAGGTAGAGAAACATTATAGGGATGCATGTCTCAACATATTCAAAGATGATGAATGGGAGAAGTTGATGGTAGTAGAGGTAGTAGTAGAGAAACTCAGGAAGGTTTTTGAAGAAGCTTCTAGTGATGAGGATATCTAGCAAGCATTTAGAATGAAAGAAGCCTTGTTAGAGCTAGATACCAAACTCAGGCATTTTGCTAAAACTTGAATAGAGGTAGATAACTATAGACAAAAGGTCAAGGTCAAGTATAATGCCTTAGACCTACTATATGTAGCTTAGGTCACTAAGATTATTGAGAAATTCAAGAGCAAGAATCCAGACATAGCTCAGGTATAAACGGGAAGAAAACCCAGAAGCCAAAATTTTAGTTTTGACACATGGTGAAATTTTTGCATTTTTGATGTTTGAGGTGAGCAGTTGCATTGGTGCACTGGTGTGCTTTTTTCACAAAGTGTTGGAATATTTTTTGGAGAGGTCTGCAAGTGCACTGGTGCACTTTTTCTAGATGTGCATTGATAGTTAATTGCCAGTTCCAAGATTAGAGTTTTGTGTGCATTGAAAACACATTTTTGATAGTAGTTTAATTCTGACTATTGCCTAGTGAAGGTTGAGCTTCTATTTTTGACACTTCCAAACATTGCTACTTTGACTAGAGGCTTTCTTCTTCTTATCTTCTCTCAATTTCTTTTTTTAATGAAATGTAAAGGCTCATGCATCCAATTAATAAATATAAAATTGATGGAATCATACTAAGCACTAGTTAGATTGTTAATTTGTTTTATTAAGTTAAAAGCATATTTTTGAATGAAGATATCTCTCACTCTCAACAAAAATTGTGAAGGTGATTTCTTATAAATACTAGATTATAATATGTATTCAGGGCCACCATTATTTTGCAATAATATTATGCTTTTGGTGCTCGCATTTGGAGAGTAGTGATTCTTGGCTAAATGTGTCATTGTTTTGTGAATTATGTACATGGAATTGTGATTGAGCCAAAAGTTTATTGGTTTATTTCTGGTTATGCAATCTTTTAGTTTTAGTGTTTGCTTATGGTTTTACAAATTTTTCTAACATATGTAGGTTGAGAAGAAATCACCAAATTGTACTTGCATAACTCTTTGTCTCACATGAGCACACTTTTCGTGGTCTTGCAATTTGATGAAGATTGAAACATCACATGGTTATTAAAGTTTCCCATCAACAATTGCATTAGTAGAATCAAGGAAGTGTTGCTCTTGCTTTCATTGGTTACCCACCAATTTTGTTGAAAGCTTAACTAATATATGTGTTGTTTTCTATAGCTTATGTCCATTAGGATTTTACTTTCATGTTATTTTCTTTAAAGTTCTTGTTATTTTCTTTACTAACCCCTTGTTAAATTAGGAATTCATATTAGTTGCATTGTTAGATTTCCTTCATTGGAAAAAATAAAAATACGAAAACATAGTTCTTTTTTGCATGTTTTATTTTGAAACAGTAAATAGGTTCTACATCTCTTCCAAAATTAAACAAACCAGCAAAGGCCAGTAGGTCACAAGATTGCCAAGATTGACTTTTCAAGAGAGGAGTTTGGAAGAATTCCTATCATTTAGCATCATGCATAATTGCAACTCAATAGATCCTCGTGTAGGAATGTTTCAAGATGTCTAGGATTTCCACACTAATTAGACCTTCACTAAGAGTGAAACACACATCTAGATTGTCTCCTCACTTAAATCTCCTCTTCATCACTCTTTCTCTCATTTCCTTTGAATTTTCTTGTCTCTTTTAAAAGAATGGATTTAATATTGTTCTAGTTGTTTCCATCCTTTAATAACTTATTGTAGATAATTGTACAAAAATATTGGGATAGTTATAGAAGGACTCAAGGTCAATGTCCTTCAACATTTTTATCATTGCAGAAATTTTGAAATACTATTGTTTTCTTAAACTCTAATGTAGCATATTTTGTCCAATTTGTTGAAAACTTTTATAAAATAATCTACTACACATTTGCACATATTAAATCTATCAGATGTTCTATGGTGGAGATGATGCGACAAGAATATCTAATTACATAGACATAGTAACCATTTATAAACTTTGAGTTCTTATGTTCTCTTTACTTTATTTTTAACTTCAACCAATTACATGGTTTTATGTAATGCGTACACCAATTTAGTTTCCTAGACAAACATATGAAACTACTTAGGGATTTTTTTCTTAATTTATAAAATTGAATGAATCTCTAAATGCTTGTTAATTTACTCATGCTATAGAAGTTGAGGAATTTGAATGTTCAATATTGGTGATTTTACATCACCCATATCAATCTCTTAGCATTATGTTGAAGGATTGATACTCATGAGCCCCCCTATAGACTCCAATAACTACAATTAACTTAGTTAAACCCATATTCTCACTTGACCATGCTTCCTTAAGTGAAAATGGGTGAGATCATCAAAGTTTGATTGAATCATATCCTCTACCTACTCCCTCTCTTTCAATATTGCCTCTAATAAAGTGTTGGGCTCTCTCTGGATCTCAATCTCCCTCTTTCTACAAGAACATCCTAATAAAAGATGAAAACAAATAGCTCTTATAGTATGTATTGAAAATAAAATAAAATAAGAGAGAGACTTATATATATATATATATATATATATATATATATATATATATATATATATATATATATATATATATATATATATATATATATATATATATATATATATATATATATATATATATATATATATATATATATATATATATATATATATATATAGGGTATGTGCAGGATCATGGTGTGCCAAAAAGTGACAATGTGAAAAAAATAGAGTTTGAACACGTCTAAAAGCGCTTCAAAATCTGCTCTAACTTTTTTTCACCTATCCAGGTACCAAACTTGGAAAGTAAGGCCCAAGCCTTATCAGATATCTGATTTGAGATTGGATATCCGATATGAGATCGGATATCGGATCTCATATCGGATATTGGATCTCATATCGGATATTCGATATGAGATCCGATATCCAATATCGGTGGCATAAAAATTGGAGGGAAAAGGCACAAAAATTAGAGAGAAAAATAAATTTGTAAGTGATATAACTAATTTGAGTTATGAAATGTGTAAAGATATAATATATAACCTATAAATATATATTATAATAACATAACTATTATATATAAAATAATATATAATCTATATATTATATAATAATATAATATATATATAACGTAATGTAAAGATATAATATATAATCTATTAATATATAATAATATATTATGTTATTATTATTATAATCTATAAATTATATATATATATGATTGTTATATTATATTATTATTATTTTTACTATATTATTTCTAGTGGAGTCATTTATATGGGTCAAAAAGGTTCACAGGATGACTTATGACCCCTTTCGACACATTCCATGATGACATATGTCCCTAAAGGATGCTAGGACCCTTAAGGACATATTAGAATAGTTTATATGGGTCGAAGGGGGTCACAGGATGACCTATGAACTCTTTCGACATATTACAAGATGGCATTTGTCCCTAGGGGTCTTAGGACACTTAGGGACATATTAGAATCATTCATATGGGTCGAAGGGGGTCATAGGGTGACCAATGACCACCTTTGACACTTTTCATGATGATATATGTCCTTAGGGGTTCTAAGACCCCTAGGGACATATTAGAATCATTCATATGAGTCGAAGGGGATCATAGGGTGACATATGACCCCCTTCGACACATTCCATGATGACATATGTTGCTAAGGGTCCTAAGACCCCTAGAGACATATTAGAATCTTTCATTTGGTCTGAAGGGGGTCATAGGGTGAACTATGACCCCCTTCAACACATTACATGATGACGTATGTCCCTAAGGGTCCTAGGACACCTAGGGACATATTAGAATGCTTCATATGGGTCAAAGGGGGTCATAGGTTGACCTATGAACCCCTTTGACCCATTAAATGATGACATATGTCTCTAGGGGTCCTAAAACCCCTAGGGACATATTAGAATCATTCTTATCGGTCAAAGGGGCTCATAAGGTGACCTAGGACCCCCTTTGACACATTAGATGATGACATATGTCCTTAGGGGTCCTAGAACCCCTAGAGACATATTAGAATCATTCTTATGGGTCAAAGGGGGTCATAGGTTGACTTATGACCCTCTTCAACACATTACATGATGACATATGTCTATAGTGGTCCTAAGACACCTAGAGACATATTAGAATGCTTCATATAGGTCAAACGGTGTCATAAGTTGACTTATGACCCCCTTCGACCCATTAAATGATGACATATATAGCTAGGGGTCCTAGGAACCCTAGGGACATATTATAATCATTCTTATGGGTGAAAGGGGATCATAGGTTGACCTATAACTCCCTCTGACCCATTACATGACAACATATGTCCCTAGGGGTCCTAGGAACCCTAGGGACATATTAGAATGTTTCATATAGGTCAAAGGGGGTCATAGGTTGACCTATGACCCCCTTCGAACCATTAAATGACAACATATATCCATAGGGGTCCTAGGACCCCTAGGGACATATTAGAATCTTCGACCAATTACATGACGATATATGTCCCTAGGAGTCCTAAGATCCCTAGGGACATATTAGAATCATTCGTATGGGTTAAAGGGGATCGTAGATTGACCTATGACCTCGTTCGACCCATTACATGATGACATATGTCCCTAAGTGTCCTAGAATCCCTCAGGACATCTGAGAATCATTCATATGGGTCAAAGCAGGTCATAGGTTTACCAATGACCCCCTTTGACCCATTAAATGATGACATATGTCCTTACCGGTCCTAGGACCCCTAGGGACATATTAGAATTATTCTTATGGATCAACGAGGGTCGTAGGTTGACCTATGACCCCCTTGAACCCATTAAATGACGACATTTGTCCCTAGGGGTGCTAGGACACCTAAGGACATATAAGAATCGTTGTTATGGGTCAAAGGGGGTCATTGTTTTACCTATAACCCCCTTCGACCCATTACATGACGAAATATGTCCCTAGGGGTCCTAAGACCCCTAGGGACATATTAGAATCCTTCTAATTGGTCAAAAGGGGTCATACCCTATGACCCTCTTTGACCCATTACTTGACGACATATGTCCATAGGGGTCCTAGGACCCATAGGGACATTAAAATGCTTCATATGGGTCAAAGCGGGTCATAGATTGACATATGACCCCCTTCAACCCATCAAATGATGACATATCTCCCTAGGGGTCCTAGGAACCCTACGAACATATTAGAATCATTTTTATGGCTCAAAGGGGGTCACAGGTTAATCTCTAACCCACTTTGACATCACATGATGACATATGTCCCTAGGGGTCCTAAGAACCCTAAGAACATATTAGATTCGTTCATATGGGTCAAAGGGGGTCAAAGGTTGACCTATGACCCCCTTTGACCCATTAAATATGACATACATCCCTAGGGTCCCTAGGAGCCCTAGGGACATATTAGAATCATTCTTATGGGTCAAAGGGGTTCATAGGTTAACCTATGACCCCCTTTGACAAATTACATAATGACATATTTCCCTGGGGGTCCTAGGACCCCGAGGAATGTCTTAAAATTGTTCATGACCCATTACATGATGACATATATCCCTAGGGGTCCTAGAACCCCTAGGGACATATTAGAATCTTTCATAGTGGTCTAAGGAGGTCATAGGTTGACCTATGACCCCTTTCGATGCATTATATGATGACATATGTCCCTATGGGTCCTAAGACCCGTAGGGACATATTAGAATCATTTATATGGATCAAAGGGGGTCATAGGTTGACCTATGACCCGTTTCGACCTATTAAATGATGACATATATTTTTAGGGGTCTTAGGACCCTTAGGGACATATTAGAATCATTCGTATGGGTCAAAGGGAGTCATAGGTTGACCTATGACCACCTTCGACACATTACATGATGACATATGTCCGTAGCGATCCTAGTACGGTTAGAGACATATTAGAATGCTTCATATGGGTCAAATGGTGTAATATGATGACCTATGACCCCTTTTTAACCATTAAATGACAAGATATGTCTCTAGGGGTCCAAGGACCCGTAGGGACATATTAGAATTGTTCTTATGGGTCAAAGGGGGTCATAGGTTGAACCATTACATGATGACATATGTCCTTAGGGATCCTAGGATCCCTACAGACATATTAGAATGCTTCATATGGGTCAAAAGGGTTCATAGGTTGACCTATGACCTGCTTCGACCCATTAAATGATGACATATGTCCCTAGGTGTCCTAAGACACCTAGGGGCATATTAGAATGCTTCATATGGGTCAAAGGGTGTCATAGGTTGACCTATGACCCCTTTCGACCAATTAAATGACAACATATATCCCTAGCGGTCCTAGGACCCCTAGGGACATATTAAAATCATTCTTATGGGTCAAATGGGTCATAGGTCAACCTATGACCCCCTTTGACCTATTACATGATGATATATGTCCCTAGGGGTCCTAGGACCCCTAAGGACATATTAGAATCGTTCTTATGGGTCAAAGGGGGTTATAGGGTGACGTATGATCCCATTTGACACATTAAATTATGACATATGTCCCTAAGTGTCCTAGGACCCCTAGAGACATATTAGAATCATTCTTATGGGTCAAACAGGGTCATAGGTCCTTCGACCCATTAAATGATGACATATATCCCTAGGGGTCCTAGGACCCCTAGGGACATATTAGAATCATTCTTATGGGTCAACGGGGGTAATAGGTTGACCTATGATCCCCTTCGACCCATTACATGATGACATATGTCCCTAGGGGTCCTATGACCCCAAGGCACATATTAGAATATTTTTAATAGGTCAAAAGGGGTCAAAGGGTGACCTATCACCCCCTTTGACCCATTACATAATGACATATCTCCATAGAGGTCCTAGCACCCCTAGGGACATATTAGAATGTTTCATATGAGTCAAAAGGGGTCATAAGTTCATCTATGACCTCCTGCGACCAATTAAATGACGACATAGGAACCCTAGGGACATATTAGAATCATTCTTATGGCTCAAAGAGGGTCATATGTTAACCTATGACACCCTTCGACATATTACATGATGACATATTTCCATAGGGGTCCTAGGATGCCTATGAACATATTAGATTCATTCATATGGGTCTAAGGGGGTCATAGGTTTACCTAAGACCCCCTTCGACCTATTACATGATGACATATGTCCTTAGGGGTCCTAGGACCTATAGGGACATATTAGAATCATTGTTATAGGTCAAAGGAGGTCATAGATTGACTTATGACCCTCTTCGACACATTACATGATGACATATGTTCCTAGGGGTCCTAAGACACCTAGGGACATATTAAAATGTTTCATATGGGTCAAAGGGTGTCATAGGTTGACTTATGATCCCCTTCAACCCATTAAATTATGACATATATAGCTAGGGGTCCTAGGACCCCTAGGGACATATTACAATCATTCTTATGGGTCAAAGGGGGTTATAGGGTGACATATGACTCCATTTGAACTAATAAATGATGACATATGTCCCTAGATGTCCTATGACCCCTAGAGACATATTATAATCATTCTTATGGGTCAAATAGGGTCATAGGTTGACCTATGACCCCTTCGACATATTAAATGATGATATATATCTCTAGGGGTACAAGGACCCCTAGGGACATATTAGAATCATTGTTATAGGTCAAAGGGGGTCATAGGTTGACCTATGATCCCCTTCGACCCATTACATGATGACATATGTCCCTAGGGGTCCTAAGACTCCAAGTGATATATTAGAATCCTTTTAATAGGTCAAAATGGGTGATAGGGTGACCTATCACCCCCTTCGACCCATTACGTAATGACATATGTCCATAGGGGTCCTAGGACCCCTAAGGACATATTAGAATGTTTCATATGGGTCTAAGGGGGTCATAGGTTGATCTATGACCTCCTGTGACCCATTAAATGATAACATAGGACCCCTAGAGACATATTAGAATCATTCTTATGGCTCAAAGGGGGTCATATGTTAACCTATGACACCCTTCAACATATTACATGATGACATATTTCCATAGAGGTCCTAGGATGCCTAGGAACATATTAGATTCATTCATATGGGCCTAAGGGGGTCATAGGTTGACCTATGACCAGCTTCGACCCATTACATGATGACATATGTCCTTAGGGGTCCTAGGACCTATAGGGACATACTAGAATCATTCTTATAAGTCAAAGGAGGTCATAGATTGACTTATGACCCTCTTCGATACATTAAATGATGACATATGTCACTAGGGGTCCTAAGACTCCTAGGGACATATTAGAATGCTTCAAATGGGTCAAAGGGTGTCATAAGTTGACCTATGACCCCCTTTGATCCATTAAATGATGACATATATAGCTAGGGGTCCAAGGACCCCTAGGGACATATTACAATCATTCTTATGGGTGAAAGGTGGTCATAGGTTGACCTATAACTCCCTCTGACCCATTACATGATGACATATGTCCCTAGGGGTCCTAGGACCCCGAAGAACATATTAGAATGCTTCATATGGGTCAAAGGGAGTCATAGGTCAACCTATGACCCCCTTCAACCCATTAAATGACAACATATATCCCTAGGGGTCCTAGAACTCTTAAGGACATATTAGAATATTTGACCCATTACATGACGACACATGTCCCCAAGGGTTTTAAGATCCCTCGGGACATATTAGAATCATTCATATGGGTTAAAAAGGGTCATAGGTTGACCTATGACTCCGTTCAACCCATTACATGATGACATATGTCGCCAGGGGTCCTAGGATTTCTGGGGACATATTAGAATTGTATATATGGGTAGAAGGGGGTCCTAGGGACTTATTGGAATCATTCTTATGGGTCAAAGGGGGTCATAGCTTGACCTATGACCCCCTTGGACACATTACGTGACAACATATGTCCCTAGGGGTCTTAGAACCCCTTGGGACATATTAGAATGGTTCTTATGGGTCAAAGGGGCTAATAGGGTGACCTATGACCCCCTTCGACCCATTACATGATGACATATGTCCTAAGGATATATTAGAATCGTTCTTATGGGTGTAAGGGGGAGACAGGTTGACTTATGACTCACTTTGACACATTACATGATGAAATATGTCTGTAGGAGACCTAAGACCTTTAGGAATATACTAGAATGCTTCATATGGGTCAAAGGTTGTCATAGGGTGACCTATGACCCCCTTCAACTCATTAAATGATGACATATGTACTTAGCTATCCCAGGACTCCTAGGGACATATTAGAATCATTCTTATGGGTCAAAGAGGGTCATAGGTTGTCCTATGACCCCCTTTGACCCTTTAAATGATGACATATGTCTCTAGGGGTCTTAGGACCCCTAGAGACATATTCGAATCATTCTAATGGGTTCAAGGTGGTCATAGGTTGAACTATGACCCCTATGAACCCCTTCGACAGATTACATGTTGAAATATGTCCCTAAGTGTCTTAGGACCCATAGGGACATATTAGAATTTTTCATATTGATCAAATGGGGTCATAGTTTGACCTATGACCCCCTTTGACCCATTACATGACGACATATGTCCCTTGGGGTCCTAGGATCCCTAGGGACATATTAGAATCATTCATATGGGTCAAATGGGCTCATAGGTTGATTTATGACACCCTTCAACTCATAAGAATGATTCTAATATCTGCCTAGGGGTCCTAGGACCCCTACGAACATATGTCATCGTTTAATAAGTCGAAGGGGATCATAGGTACAACTATGGGTCCCTTTGATCCATAAGAATGATTCTAATATGTTCTTAGGGTTCCTAGGACCCCTTAGGGACATATTTCATCATGTAATGGGTCGAAGGGGGGTCATAGGTCAACCTATGAACCCCTCAGACCCATAAGAATGATTCTTATATGTCCCTAAGGGTCCTAGGAACCCTAAGAATATATGTCGTAATGTAATTGGTCGAAGGGGGTGATAGGTCAACCTATGATCGCCTTTGACCCACATGAACAATTCTAATATGTCTTTAGGAGTCCTAAGACCCCTAGCTATAAATGTCATCATTTAAGGGGTCGAAGGAGGCCATAGGTCAACTTATGACACCCTTTGACCCATATGAAGCATTCTAATATGTCCTTAGGTGTCTTAAGACCCCTAGGGACATATGTCATCATGTAATGTGTCGAAGAGGGTCATAAGTCAACCTATGACCCCCTCTGACCCATAAGAATGATTCTAATATGTCCCTAGGGGTCCTTGGACCCCTAGGGACATATGTGGTCATGTAATTGGTTGAAGGGGTCATAGGTGAACCTATGACCCCCTTTGACCCATAAGAACGATTCTAATATGTCCCTAGGGGTCCTCGGACCCCTAGGAACATATGTCATCATTTAATGGGTTGAAGGTGATCATAGGTCAACCTATGACCTCATTTGACTCATAAAAAAAATTGCAATATGTCCCTAGGTGTCGTAAGACCCCTAGGTACATATGTCATCATTTAATGGGTCGAAGGGCATCATAAGTAAACCTATGACACCCTTTGATCCATATGATGCATTCTTATATGATCCTAGGGGTCCTAGGAACCCTAGGGACATATGTCATCATGTAATGTGTCAACGTGGGTCAATTGTCAACTTATGACCCTTTTTGACCCATAAGAATGATTCTAATATGTTCCTAAGATTTCGAGGACCCCTAGGGACATATGTCATCATTTAATGTGTCAAAGTAGATCATAAGTAAACCTCTAACCACCTTTGACTCATAAGAATGATTCTAATATGTCCCTATGGGTCCTAAGACCTCTAGGGACATATGTCATTATGTAATGGGTCTAATGGGATCATAAGTCAACCTATGACCCCCTTCGACTCATATGAATGATTCTAATATGTCCCTAGGGGTGCTAGGACCCCTACAGACATATGTCTTCATGTAATGGGTCAAATGGGGTCATAGGTGAACTTATGATGGCCTTTGACCAATATGAATGATTCTACTATGTCCCTAGGGGTTGTAGGACCCGTAGGGACATATGTCATCATTTAATGGGTCGAAGGGGATCATAGGTCAACTTATGACCCCCTTTGACCCATAAGAATGATTCTAATATGTCTCTAGGAGTCCTAAGACCCCTTTGGACATATGTCATCATGTAATCTGTCGAAGGGGGTCATAGATCAACCTGTCACCCCCTTTGACCCATAAGAAGCATTGTAATATGTTCCTAAGGGGTCGTATGACTCCTAGGGACATATGTGATCATGTAATGTGTCAAAGAGGGTCATAAGTCAACATATGACCTCTTTAGACCAATAAGAATGATTCTAATATGTCCCTAGGGTTCTGAGGACTCTTAAAGACATTTGTCATCATGTAATGGTTCGAAGCGGGTCATCGGTCAACCTATGACCACCTTTGACCAATAAGAATGATTTTAATATTTCCTTAGGGGTCCAAGGACCCCTAGGGACATATGTCATCATGTAATGCATCGAAGGGGGTCATAGGTCAACCTATGACCCCCTTTGTCCCATAAGAACGATTCTCATATGTCCCTAGGGGTTGCAGGACCCCTAGGGACAAATGTTGTCATTTAATGGGTCGAAGGGGATCATAGATCAATCTATGACCCCCTTCGATCTATATGAATGATTCTAACATGTCCCTAAGGGTCCTAGGATCGATAGGGACATATGTCATCATGTAATGTGTCAAAGGGGGTTGTAGATCAACCTATGACACCCTTTGACTCATAAGAACGATTCTCATATGTCCTTAGGTGTCCTAGGGACATATGTCATCATGTAATGGGTCAAAGAGACCTATGACCCCCTTTGACCCATATGAACAATTCTAATATGTCCCTAGGGGTCCTAAGACCCCTAGGGACATATGTCATCATTTAATGGGTCAAAGGGGGTCATAGGTCAACTTATGACCTCCTTTGAACCAAATGAACAATTTTAATATGTCCCTAAGGGTCCTAGAAGCCCTAGTGACATATGTCATCATTTAATGGGTCGAATGGGGTCATAGATCAACCTATGACCCCCTTTTACCCATATGAAAAATTCTAATATGTCATTAGGTGTCCTATGACTCGTAGGGACATATGTCATCATGTAATGTGTCAAACAGGGTCATAGGTTCACCTATGACCCCATTTGACCCAGAAGAATGATTTTAATATGTCTCTAGGGGTCTTAAGACCCCTAGGGACATATGTTGTCATGTAATGGGTTGAAGGGTGTCATAGATCACTCTATGACCCCCTTTGACCCATAACAACGATTCTAATATGTCCCTAGGGGTCCTAGGACCCCTAGGGACATATGTCATCATATAAAGGGTCAAAGGAGGTCATAGGTCAACCTATGACTCCCTTTGACCCATAAGAATGATTCTAATATGTCCCTAGCATTCCTAGGACCCCTTTGAATATATTTCATTATGTAATTTGTCAAAGGAGGTCATAGGTCAACCTATGACCCTCTTTAACCCATAAGAAGCATTCTAATATGTCTGTAGGGGTGCTAGTACCCCTAGAGACATATGTCATCATGTAATGGGTCAAACCCCTTCGATCCATATGAACAATTCTAATATGTCCCTAGGTGTCCTATGACCCGTAGGGACATATGTCATCATGTAATTGGTCAAAGGGGGTCATAGGTTGACCTATGACCCCTTTTGACCAATAAGAATGATTCTAATATGTCCCTAGGGGTCCTAGGACCCCTAGGGACATATGTCATCATGTAATAGGTTGAAGGGTGTCATGGGTCACCCTATGACCACCTTTGACCCATAACAACGATTCTAATATTTCTCTATGGGTCTTAGGACCCCTAGGGACATATGTCATCATGTAATGCGTTGAAGGGGGTCATGGGTCAATCTATGAACCCCTTCGACCCATAAGAACAATTTTCATATGTCCCTAGGGGTCGTAGGGACATATGTTGTCATCTAATGGGTCAAAGGGGGTCATAGGTCAACCTATGACCCCTTTGGACTCATATCAATAATTTTAATATGTCCCTAGCGGTCCTAGGACCCCTAGGGACACATGTCATCATTTAATGGGTCCAAGGGGATCATAGGTTATCTTATGAACCCCTTCGATCCATATGAACAATTTTAATATGTCCCTAGGGGACCTAGGACCCCTAGGGACATATGTCATCATGTAATGTGTTGAAGGGGGTCATAGGTCAACCTATGACCCCCTTTGACCCATAAGAATGATTCTCATATGTTCCTAGGGGTCCTCAGGACATATGTCATCATGTAATGGGTCAAAGGGGGTCATGGGTCAACTTATGACCCTCTTTGACCTAAATTAAAAATTCTAATATGTTCCTAGGTGTCCTAAGACCCTTAGGGACATATGTCATCATTAAATAAGTCGAACGGGGTCATAGGTCAACCTATGACCCTATTTGATCCATATGAACAATTCTAATATGTGCCTACAGGTCTTAGGACCCCTAGGAACATATGTCATCGTTTAATGGGTCGAAGGGGGTCCTAGGTCACCCTATGACCCCCTTTGACCCATATGAACGATTGTAATATGTCCCTAGGGCTCCTAGGACCCCTAGGGACAAATTTTTTTATGTAATGGGTCGAAGGGTGTCATAGGTCAACCTATGACCTCCTTTGACCCATATGAATGATTCTAATATGTCTTTATGGATCTCAAGACCCCTACGGACATATGTCATTATGTAATGTGTCGAAGGGGGTCATAGGTTGTCATAGGTCAACCTATGACCCCCTTCGACCCATAAGAATGATTCTAATATGTCCCTAGGGGTCCTAAGACCTCTAGGGACATTTGTCATTATGTAATGGGTCGAAGGGGATCATAAGTCAACCTATGAGCCCCTTCGACCCATATGAATGATTCTATTATGTCCCTAGGGGTGCTAGGACCCCTAGGGACATATGTCATCATGTAATGGGTCAAAGGGGGTGATAGGTCAACCTATGACCCCCTTTGACCCATAAGAACGATTCTAATATCTCTCTATGGGTCCTAGACCCCTAGGGACATATGTCATCATTTAATGGGTTGAATGGGGTCATAGGTTGACCCATAAGAACATTTCTAATATGTCCTTAGGGGTCTTAGGACCCCTAGGGACATATGGCATCATGTAATGCGTTGAAGGGGGTCATAAGTCTACCTATGACCTCCTTCGACCCATAAGAACGGTTCTAATATGTCACTAGGGGTCCTAGGACCCCTACGGACATATGTTGTTATGTAATGGGTCGAAGGGACCTATGACCCACTTTGACTCATATATATTAATAATATACATATATATTAATAACATACATATTAATATAATAATATATATTAATAACTCATATATATGTGTGTGTGTGTGTGTGTGTGTGTGTGTGTGTGTGTGTGTGTGTGTGTGGTTATTATATTTAATAAAAATATTACATTATTATATATATTAATGACATACTTATATATATATTACGTTATTATTTTTAGTAAAAATAATAATAATATAAATTATATTTATAGATTATAATGAGAACAACATAATATATTATTATATATTAATATATTATATGTTATATCTTTATATTAGGTTATTTTATATATATAATATATTATAATACATATTTACATAGTAATATAAGAAAAATAAATTATAAATCATAAGCTATAAAACATTATGTTATAATATATATATTACGTTATTATATATATTAATAACATATATATATTACTTTATTATATTTAATAAAAATATTACGTTATTATATATATATATATGTAAGATTATTATATTGAATAAATATATTACGTTATAATATATATATATATATATATATTACTTTATTATATTTAATAAAAAGATTACGTTATTATATTTAGTAAAAATAATAATAATATAAATTATATTTAAGATTATAATGAGAATAACAAAATATATTATTATATACTAATATATTATATGTTATATCTTTACATTATATATATATATATATATATATATATATATATATATATATATATATATATATATATATATATATATATATATAATATTATAATACATATTTACATAGTAATATAACAAAAATTATTTATAAATCATAAGCTATAAGCCTTAAATCTGGTTTTCCCTCCAAAAGGGGTTGGGATTTCAAATTTCCCACCAAAATCCACCTAGCCATATCGGATATCTGATTTGAAATCAGATATCCGATTAGGCTTGGTATTCACCAAGCCTACCCAATCAACCCAAAAGACGTGTTTGAAGAGGGTTTTAGTGATACTCAGACTTCGGGTAGTCGTCTAACAATGTTATTTTTCATTGAAATTGAATGAAACGATTTTTTTTTTTAATATCGCTCTCGAAATTCCATCAATATAATTTTTGTCAAATTCTGAGATTGATAAGTATTTATTAGTTAATTATCAATGAAGATTATTGTAAAGTGCTGATTGACATACTGATTGAAAAATAGCTATAATTTTCAAACGGTATAACATTTTTTAAATCTAAATGTTGCATCACATTCTATGCTTTGCCTAGTATAAGAAAAAAGATTAAATTAAATTTGGTAAAATTTTCTATTAGTTAAGGTGGTCAGACATGGGACTTCTTTTTTTTTCCGAAAAAGTTTTGGTAGAAATTTATATTTAATTATTTATTTGGAATAAAAATACCAAAAAATATGCGTCACATCCGGGCATGAGTCTACTTTTCATATCTATAATTATATTAAAAAAATATTATCATTCGATTTTGATTAAGGTGGTCAGACATGCACCTACTTTTTATTTTTTTCCTAAAATTTTTGTAGTACTGCATTAAAATTCAAACTTTTGACCAATCAATTATTTTTTTCCCCTGATAAAGCCTAGTAGTTTAGAGACTACATTCAATTTCCTACAGATTATTTTCTTACAAATTTTTGATATAAAGTCCATAGCCACTTGAAAATTATATGTCAAGTTGACATAACTCTGATTTTCTGATTTTTCACTGCCACTTAAAGCCATAGTTTGGTACACCATGATCCTGCACATACCCTATATATATATATATATATATATATATATATATATATACATATGTGTACACATGTGTACACATATGTCTACACGTGTGTGTGTGTGTGTGTGTGTGTATATATATATATATATATATATATATGTATACATATATGTATGTATATATATGTATGTATATATTTATATATACATTTATATATACATTATATATATATATGTATATATATATATGTATATATACATACATATATATATATACATACATATATATACATATATTTATATATTTATATATTTATACACACACACACACACACACACACACACACACACACACATATACATATTACTCAAGCAAAATATAAATCTGACTTTGAGGAGAAAATGCAAGACATCATCATTCCTCATGCAAGTTGCTCTAATGAAGATCCTATCACCTGGTTATGAAGTACATGCATCATGCCACAAGCCTTTGTCAAACTCAAATAGTGATTATTTCATACTCATTAAGATTGCCTCTATTCATTAATTAGATCTTTGAAAGTCAGAGACATTTTATTGTATAGAGGTTGTTGGTCCAAGAAAGCCCAAAAATATCATATGTGTCGAAGGTACTTCAATTAAGATCAAGCCTCTATTCATCAATTAGATATTTGAAAGTGGGAGACACTTTATTGTATGGACGTTGTTGGTCCAAGGAAGCCCAAACATATCATATGTGTTGGAGGTACTTCAATTTATGTGGCATTTTAATTTTCCACACTAACTTGGAAGAAGCACCATCAACTGTAACACTTGAATTTAATTCTAAAATTTTTACAATGTGTTCAAGTAGTTTATATAGTAGGTCAAAATAGGAGTATCACCCTCTTTAATATGATCTCTTAGTATCCTCTAAGATATATACTTTCACTTCACCTATATATATGGGCTAGATCTCCCCTTTGGTGGGATCAATGTGAAATGTTATTACAATGTAAGACAATATTTACTAGCCAATTTTATGATTAACCTTTACTAAAATGTGATTAGATGTATGGTTTCATCCTTTCCCAATTTCCTTATTTCACTCAATGTATGGGACCTGATCTTTTGATACTTTTTGGGATCCATGCTTCCTTAAGTCAATGTTTATCCTCTGAATTGACCTCATACTCCATTTAGAGTCATGTCTACATGCTAGGATGAATAATATTCCATTCCACTTTGTACTTCCCACTCTGGTTGGGAACCTTTATCATTTTTTTTCCTCACAACATCAAACTCTAGTGCTATGCACACTACACTTCACTTATTTATTTCATAAACTCTTTTATATTTATAAAGGGTTCAAACCTATGAGTCAACCCAGTGAGACACAAAGCCTATGAGCTACAAAATAGAGAAGGTCACCACATAGAGTTTTTAAGGACCCAATATAGGCCTACTCATGGCTAAAATCTCTTTGACTTAGAGCCAAGGACTAAGAGGCCTCACTAAAGTTCTATAGTTACTAAGAAGAATCTATAGGTATGACAAAAAAAACATTTCTTGACATCAATGACATCTAATATAGAATTGTGTTAGAACCCGCATAGATAGGATGCTATCAGTTCCCATCTCTTTTTCATTTCCTCTAGTCCACCAAACAAAGTCTACTCTATAAATCAAATATTCTCCAATGAAACTTTTGAAATGAAACACAAGTAAATAGATCACCAGTCAAATTAGATGAATTTCATGGCATAAAGTATATACACTTCTTGAAAATGTGTCTCCTATTAAATATGACATTGTCATCTTAAAGAGAGAACTTATTACATTAAATGAAACACTAGCTTGATAACATGTTGTTTTTAGGATCATTACCAATGTACTTAGTACTATCCTATTGGTATGTGTTTTCCAAATGATATTGATCCTTTTGTATTTATAATAGGAATAAACCAAGAGGAGGCATGTCCCTTCATGGAACATGTCTATTCATTAATATATTGATAATCTTAACTGCTAGTGTATATGTGTGTGTGTGTGTGTGTAGATACATACATCTATATATATGTATGTATGTACATATGCATATACATATATGTATGTATGTATGTATGTATGTATGTATATATATATATATATATATATATATATATATATATATATATAATGTTTATATTTGTGTATATATATGTATACACACACACATATTTGTCACAAGTTTATCCTACTAGAGCTTCCAAACATTAATAGAACATTCTTTCATGAGGGATATAGTACAGTCTTTCATCACTCATAGACTAACAAGGTCATGTACATAAACCTATTTCTCAATATCAGATATATGACATATGTCTATGTACTCGTGAAGCCTATCTAGTCCTCACAACTCCAATGTCTTTAGTTATGGGAAAATTTCTCAGCTTTGAAAATAAAAATTTAGAATATATTTATTACATATCTATCTGACTACTTCTAACTAAAATAAATTGATATAGCTTTCAAAATAAGATTAGAATGCATGGTTATCTTTTGCCAAACAAAGTAAAGCAAATGGTTTTCTTCCTTTAGGTAACATAGTTCCTGCTATAGAACACTAAAAATTAAATTTTCTAATGGAAAATCTAAAATCAAAATAACCTACCAATGTTTTCAAATTCAACGGCTTCTGATAATAAACTAGTTCTCACACTAGTCTTTGTTAATTACATCAAACAACCCATTTGTAGAAATTTGCATAATTTTCTATTGGGTAATCTAAAGCCAATAATATTATCACCTAATGCATATGAAAGCTTTGATTCCATAGTTAGAAGAGAGCACATGATGTGGAACCATAGATAAGACATGTGCAAAGTTGATTTTTGATGGACTTTGGTGAAGTTCTTACATTTTGTTATTTTAATTTTTGAAGTGCCTTTTAAAGGATTATTTTGGGTAATACTTGAAGCTCGTTTGACAAAATTGTTTTGGGTAGGTGATGGACTAGCTATAAGCTCCAAACTAAGACTCGTAATCGAAGGAGCTCATCACATATAAGTGGCTTAGATGTTAATGCAATGCTAGATAGCCTATGCCTTTGGAAACTCCAAATACTTTGTAGATCATTAAAACTTTTTAGCTTCAAATGTGGGTGGATTTGGATGAAGGGTAAGGAAGAATTTATTGTGTTGCCTCAACAATATTTGATATTCTCTTATCTTATTTTAAGAAGGAAATATTTTCCTACTTTATTCTCCTATGAGCATTAAAGTAATGTTGCGAAAACTCTACTCAACATTACAATTATTAAAAAAATGTGTTAAAAGAAAGCATACATCTGACCACATGTCATCCATCCTAAAACACAAAATTTTTAATAATTATTTCACCTCATAAACCTTTAATGACATCCTAACAAGTAATAAAGTCAATACTTGTATTTGAAATTGAACATATACTTTGTTATTGTTTTTATTTATTAAATAAATCATAATAAAATCAAATATTTTGAAAACACAATTAGATTTATGTTAAAAAATTCTTTTTAGTATAATTTATTTTATAATAATTATATTTAATTTTACAAATCAATTCAAATAATATTATTTGAAAAATATAATTATAAATATAAATAATTTAAATTGTAAAATAATTCCACATGCTATACATTATTCAACTATTTTTAAGCATTAGATATAAATATATACAATCATTGAAACACTAAATCTATTATATAAATTGTTAAATCATATATAGTTATCTAATAAATTTAATAAAATAATTTATTATATTTTATGTTAGATATAATGTAAAATATCAATAAATTGGAATTCTTAGATAGTAAAAAAATATTATATACATTTTGTGTCCTTTGGTATGATTAGTAGATTTATTTATACTTCTATTTCTAAACATTATTACAAAAAATTTCCAAAATAAATTGAATATTTATTTTATCAAGAAATAGTATTGTATGTTATATGTTTTATATCATGTAAATATATTACTAGCCCTATACCCCCTTCTTTGTCCTAGATACATGTCTTTGTCTTTTTACCCTAACATTTTCATTTTCCATCTTCTACTTAATCTTAATTCTAAAGGCATTAAATAAAAGATCATGTACTGAATTTATTCAATAAAATATGGATACCTTACAATGCCAAATGCAAAATTCTTGCAAAGCATTTCCAAGTTCGTGTTATTAACTATCCAAAAATACCTTAAGGGAATAAATTCTAACAACTAATTAGTTTATTTTTTATTTAAGATATCCTAGCAACTAATGTATTAATGTAAAAACTCCAACATTTCCCCCTCATTACAATAATATGAACAAGAGTGGAGGTTACAAGGCTTTTAAACCCAACCCTCTAGATACTTTGATGAAACACCTTTACCAATCCTCCCCATGCACTCAAGAAACACTTTATTGACTACACTAGTGGATATCTTAACAAATAAAATTAAAGTTGTCTATAAAAAATGAATGTTCCAAACTCCCTTATACAATAAGACACATCTCCTTTAAGTGTGTCTAATGCATCCTCTAGTACTACACATAAGAGACCTTTCTTTCAAAAGTACACATTGCCTATGTATGTGTATAATGCCTCCCTGTGTACTTAAAAAATGATCACCCCCAATATGCATTCTCATAAAATACCTTTCCTCTAAAATTCCATCTTGTTCAAGTGTGTTTAATGCCTCCTTAAATTCTTGACATACCAAATCCTTGAAGGGACAATCATGATACTAATCCCCCTCTTCTCTTTAGGGACACATCAACTCCACACTTTTCTTCTAGAACAAATTTTCTAAGTCTTTACTTTTTATGAACACAATAAGTTGCTTCTCATGCAATAAATCATCTTTGACTAAGAAGCTATCTCAAGATGAATGGTACCCTCTTTCCTCCATTTCCTTTAGCCTCTTGTTGATTCTTTGTTTTCCTCTAAATAATAAATCATTCATTAGTTATAATATTTCAAGGTAGATTCGCATCATTACATGAGTCATTTGCATGTATGAAAAATACAAAAAAGTGTGTTTCACCTTTAATTTCAGTAAAAGTGTTATTTTTATTCAACTTTCCATTGATGTTTGCTTTTTCTCATTCTTATTCTCTAAAAATAACAAAATTTAAATTATCTTCAAATTGATAGGTTAGATTTCTTTCTAGCAACCAAAACACATTCCTTAGTAATGTGATGACCCTTATTACCTCTGCTTCCTTCATCAATTAAAGAACAAATTACTCTTCACAAGATAGAATTCAATTTTTTAGAGTGAAAATAACATGATCAAAACTAGAAGGAATAATATTGAGTAGAATTGATTGGGTGTTATCATCATTAACTTCATATTTCACAATTGTAATTTCGTTAATAAGTGATTGGAAATTTTATATGTATTAAGCAATATTATCACCTTCATTCATCTTCAATGTGAATAATCACTTATTTACATATATATTTGTACTAAAAACCTAAAAACTAAATAATTTAAGTGATTTTTTATTTTTATTTTGGCCTTCTCCTAGATAATTTTTTTTAAAAAAAAATTAGACTATCTAATAATATTTATTGAATAACAAATAATTATGATATTTATTAAATAAGGCAACTAAATTTCTATTTTAGATGGTTTTGTACACCTTGTAAGTAGTGTTTGTTGTGCCTATATCCTCAAATTTAGCTTACTTAACTTCAACTTTTGAGTTTTGGAAGTTGTATTAGAAAAATTAATGATTAGGAAAACTTAATCATTTATAAATAGGAAAAAAGGGAAAATATAACTATCTTTCAATACCTTACTATAAATGTCCTTTCCTAAAATAATTCTCACCTTTAATGCACTTTGCACACATTTTGAACAAAATCCAATTAGTATGAAACCATCTTCTTAGCAAAGTGAACTATAAAAGTACATACCTATTGTAACCTATATGCATGTAATAAATGAGATTTTTCTTTTATATTTGAATGTTTTAAAATATAAATTTAAAAAAAAATTCTTAAAATTAACATGTTGAATTAATTTTTCTCTAAACATTCTAAGAAGGAAAGTATGAGAACACTAAACTAAAATTATAACATGCATGCCAATAATAATTGTCACTAAGAAAAAAAATTACAAATCCACATCCTTTTCAATTGTATATTTTCTTCTTTCTCTAAACTCTATGAATATATTTTTTAAATAAATTTTGATCTGATAGATCACTTTCCATTTAGCTTTTTCTCACATGATATAGGTCAATAAATAATCTAGACCCATTTTTGTGCACTCAGAGATTGCAATGATTGCAAGGTATCTATAAAATTGATTTATTGAAAAGACTTTAAAAGTTTTTCACCAGTTCAATACACACCACACCTTTATAGAAAGAATCAATATCTATTTAAGCATAATGGGGGATGATTTTTTGTTAAATGTTATGGGACACATATTTTTAAGATATCATTGTTAGAAATTCGGTCATAGACATGGATGCAAGGTGTGAAATCATAGACAATCTTTCAATAAAATGCAACAAGGTGGAAAACTCTTCTTAGAAAACTTTGTGAGCATCCTCCTTTCATTTTCTAAATGAAATCATGTACTCCTTTCATATTCACATGATTTAAACAAATCAATAGCTATGTATTTCATGTATCTTGTCACTCCTAAAAATTAGAGCATTATATTAGAGCCACTATGTTGCATGTAGAAGATATAAAGTGCTTAAATTGGTTGAATAATATTATCCACTCTCTTTCATATAACATGGATGAATCCTCTATGTAAAAAGAGTTATTCTTTTTAATCTACAACAGTGATGCACAAAATATGATGCGAATGGATAAATGGTTTCACATTATATTATAGAATGTGTTCTTACTAATTAGGTAGATGAATAACTTATTCTATTACCATACAATGAGTACACATGAAAAATTTTCACCTTTTGATATCCGTAATCTAACTAGTATAAGTATATGTATCATTTCTTTTTCCTAGCATAAAGATTGATTTGTAGAAATTTCTAAAGACCGTTTTGTTAAGTGTATTGTAAAACCAATTAGAGATCAAAAAAATGTTGAAGAGTGAAAATATTTATGGTATGAATAATTTTTTGGGAGCAAAGCTCCCACACAAAGCCCATCGTCTAAAAAATCCATGTCATTCGAACTTCTAAAAAAACCCTCCTTTTTCTCTGCATCCATATGAAAAAACTAAAGAGGACCCAATTTAGTCCCATATCATTGACATGCACATGTAGATCCTATTGGCATGAAGGAAATAACATATACACAACACACATCTGAACCAAGGCCATTTCAACGTAGTTCCCACTAAAGCTAATGGTAAGCATTATAACCTTATTTGCTAAATCTGGTAGCACATAGGTTACTATTGTTTTTCCTATTTTAATAAATAACTATTAATTATTATCTAATTCAATTACATCTAATTTCTTTATTGATATGCTAATTAAAAAAATTAAAAGCCTATAACAATCCAATGATATAACCCTTTTTAAATTTGAAACATGCATCATATTCTTCAGATGCTATGCAATAAAAAGATGTATTCATTAAAGTTTAGACCAAGTTATGATGGTTAGATATATACTTTTTTAATATTAAAAATAAGTTTTAGTAAATCACCCATAATTAATTAATTACTTGGGAAAATATCACAATAAAATGTGCATGCAACACATCTAAGCATGAGTTTTATAATTATACACAGAATGTTATAAAATAATATTATTATTTTATCAAGGTTAGGTCAGCCATACATATACTTATTTTTTATCATTTTCCTAAAACTTTCATGCTCCTATATTAAAATTTTAAATTTTCACCAATTAAATTAATATCTTTAAAAAACTAATTAGAATTTTAGAACTAAACTCAAATATTTGTAGATTCTATTGTTACATATATATTTTTATACGATGTATGTAAATTATTAAAACTTTTACATTAATTTTCCTAACACCGCTTATATGAAATTTGATTCCCACTAGATGGAAAACTTTGGCCCACCATGATCTTGAACATAGCCAACAAGAAGGGAGGACTACTCCTCTCAAATAAGTAAATCATTTCTTTGTCTCATGAGATTAGCAAGGATATCCACCAATAAATTTTTTTCTTTAACCACATGTAAAACATGAGATTGTAGATTTGGACTTGCCATTTAGGAGATGATATGTTACTTCTAGTTTCTATCCTCAATTGTGACATAATTTAACTCATTGTTATTGGCTATATAGATGTCATGGAAGGTTGACACAATCTCCACAAAATGAGAAGTTTGCACAACAAGATAAACTCCATACAGAAATTTAAATTTCCTATCATGATTCTACACACTAGTAGAATTTTTGTAAATAAATGACCATATAACTAAAAATTTTAGTCACAAGATTAAAAATCTTAGTCATGTGACTAAAAGTGATCCAATTCTAGTAATGTTTTACAATTTAGAAGTATAAGTGACTAAATAAATGATTAATTTGGTCATAAGGTAAAATTACAAGGTTAAACGAAGATACATGATTAAATAAATGACCAAACAAATGATTAAATAATTTATCACTAATAATTAGTCATCCTCACAAATGAATAAATGAATGATCAATGATTTTTTTATCATATTAATACATTCTTTAACTTTTTTACAGCTTTTAGTACTTATTAATGGAGTTTTTGTCCTATCAATACATTATTATCAATTAACTTATTCTAATACCCTTTCAAATAATATTGAATTGATATTTATGAGTTCATAATTTTGATAAATAAAAATATAACATTTATCATATGATAAATGAATGTGGAGCTTTATGATTATTCACAAATTGAAAATAAAAATAAAAATACACCTATTCCAACTAAACTATGAGGTGTCTTGTACAACATCAATTAGGAATTTGAGCATGTTCTCAAGGGAAAGAGGTTAACAAGGGTGGAGAATTTGGCAAAAAAGTCTAGAACAACTTTAAGTGCCAAATTACTTGTACTAGAAACTCAAGCATCTATACTTGGGTCATTATATTTTCATTTTTAAATCATAACTATTAGACATTTTTAAATCCTAACTATTAGACATTTTAAAATGTTACATGACTTTAATTTGTATAGTATTATGGGGGACATCTTTCCACTCTTAAGATAGTTGAGGAATATTAGGGTATCCACTAACAATGCCAATAATGAAAATAATCTCTCTAGATGGAAGTGTTCCTACATACATATCCAAGGGATGACCTACATAAGGGATGGTGGGAGTAAGTATTGCACCTTCCTAATGGTACTTGGGATCTCCCTATTCTAGAAAATAGGTCAAAGGTTCAAGGATGTGTCCTTGAACTACCATCCTAATTAATACATTTTGACTTGTTACAAATACTATAAAAATTTTGAGTAATAAGATATATTTGTCTTCTTTAAATATAATTTTTTTATAATATAATTATCTATATTGTATTGTATATCCTTCAATAAACTTAAAATTTTAACCATTTCCTCTCTATTTTATACACAATTTTTTTTTCTTTTTGTCATTAAAATTTTAAATTACACTCCACCTTTTATCATAAAAAAAATATGAAATAACATTAATAAACTACAAATGCATTGATTTATGACCTAAATAGAAAATGTGTGAGGGAGATCATGCAAAGGTTTGAAGTTTCAATAATTTGGAGCTTTCCCATCACATTATGATCAAACCAAATGTAAAAGAAGATTTGTAAAATCCATCTCGATCTCTTTTGAGCTCTTAAAAGTAATATATAATATCTTGTTATCCAATCACACATGGATAATGCATAATTAGCTATCAAGAAAGTCTTATCCAATTAAATGATTTATGAATACACTTCTTGATTAAACTAGATGATATGGATAATGATTTAAGAACTACCTTTCTATACATAATTTTTTATGAAAATTTTAAACCTCAATAATATGTGTTATATTTTAAGATAATTTTAACTATACATTAATTTTTCAAATCTTTTGTAAGTTATCCATTTCAAAATGTTATTTTTATAATTAATAAATTTAGATCTATTGAATCAATATAATTAGAACCACTACTCATTAGACATAGGTCAATAGATTTAACTCAAACAATATACAATATTTATATCAATATTACAATTAGACTTTCTAAAAAAAAAAAATCTTGCATGCCTTCCATTAAAACATTAGAAGTTTATAAATAAATAAATAAATAAATAAATATATAAATATATATATATATAAACTGAGAGGTATATGTAAACCCATATCTATCTAATTTAGAAGTGACAAGATATTATTTTCCTTTCTTCTTTCATAAATTATAAACACGATTGAAAACTACATGTTGGTCCTACAATATTAAGGGTTTTGTTGATGCCCTGATTGACCTCTATTTTTTGTTAATTGTTTCATCTCTTGGTCGAGCATGTCATTTCCTTCCTTTGGATATGAAAGAGTGCCATGACCTACTCATACTTTATCTTCATGGAAATTAGGTTTTGAAACCCACCTTCGCCGAATGTTGCAAAAATTAAACAAATGTTTAGAAGAAAATCTCAAAATGAAACTTCCTATGGCTCTGGGCATCACTTGCTTCTCATCAACACAATTAATTTGGAGGCTTCCACCAAATCTTCTAGTTTGTAGGGGGCAACCATATCAACTTACATCCTGTATTATTTTGGCATGGGTGAAGACACCATAAATCACGTGGTGAGCTTGGTGGAGATGCATTACAGAAAAGTTCTCGATAATTAGGTTTTGATTCCATGTACAATACCCATTACATGTATGTGAATTGTTTGCTAAAATGCCTAAAAGAAAAGTGTTTACATTGAATACAATGGTTAGATTTTTTGAAAAGGTTTTAAAACTTTTAAGCACTACAATTTTCATGTTCAGAGCTAGACTCAATAAGTTTTCCTAGTGGTCAACTTGCTTGTTGTACACTAAGAGCTTGGAGAAAGGAAAGGACATCCACCCTAATATAGAAGGTAGAGGTGTTTTCTTTGATATGAAACTATATTGTTAGACATGTTTGGAATCATAGATAAGTCATGTGAATCATTTGACAAAATACCCACCAAAAAGTATAGTGTCGTGGATTAATTATAGCAGGTACATGAAATAGATTTGATGAAAAGTCCTTAGAAACATTCAAGAAGGAATAAGAGATAGGTGTAAAGCTAAATTTCACAACCTTTTGTAGCATCATCCTTTCTTGTCTTGAGATAAGATCCTTGTAACAATGAATAGACATTCATCATAGCATGAGGATATAAGATCTTTTCTAGACATTTTAACTACTTTGTTAGACATTTTGGTAGCATGGATAAGGCATGTGAACTATTTGAATAAATAATCTTAAAGAGATACCATCTTATGGAAATATTTATAGAATATGCTCAATGTGGATTTGTAGAAAAGGCTTTGTGGGGAGGAGAACAAGACAATTTTTGCAAGGCGACTTCTTTGGTCGGTGATTAGGATCTGGGGGGAGAGTGAAGGGAAATTACAAACAAGGATTATATTTATATTTTAAGGTATGTTTTGTAGATTTTTATTGAATGAGTATGTTTTGTAGGTTTTCATTGAATGATAACTTTTGATCATTGCATGAAGTTGTTACATTTTTGTGTGCCTAGCAGTTTGTTTTGTTTTGAATGATCTTCTATATGGCATGAAATCAAAATGAATTTCTTTCATATTGAAATTGTTATCAATCGGGCTTTGAATAATTGATTCTACTTTTGAAATTCAAAAAGAGTTTTAGGATAGAAAAATATTTTGTTTAAATGCCTCCTTTGATTCTCAATTGACACTATCATGAAAAAATGCCTATTATGCTACATAGCCTTCCAAATGTAGTGAAAATAAACTAGTACAAAGGGAACCCACAAAATCATATCTTTTATTCTTATCACTATTTTTTGATAGTGAATCTGTGTTTCCCTTATTCAAGAGTATGGACTCCAATAACCAATGTTGCGGCTACTTGAAATCAATAAGCCATCCACAGTAATATGTCTATTGTTCACCTTACTATTTTTGCACAATATATTCCTTTCATTTCTCTTGTTAATAATAGAATTCTTCATATTAGTCTCACTACTTTTCCATTGTAAACTACCATTGTTTCGAAATAGTTAACATTTGAAGCAATGTGACTACTTAGTAATAGCAATTTCATACTTTGAGAATCAATAAATTCATTTTTTCATGATAGTGAATGGACCTCTTCAAATATCAATAACTCTTTGCAAATACACACAGTAATCTATAGGTATTTGAGGCCACCATAATTGTTCAACTTTAAACAAGCCAAAGATTTTAGAAATCCTAAAAAAAATATTGCATTTGACAATACATATGTGCTTAGACTCATTGTGTTTTCAAGGAAATTCTACTTACACAAACCTATGAGAGTTTTTGACCTTCTTAGAATATTATAGTTACGAGTATTGTACAATCCAATAGCTCATATAGTGGATAATAAAGTGAGTCATAAACTTTTATATGATTCCTAGTAGCAAAAACAATGGGCGAGTCATTTGAAAATTATATTTTCAAAGGATGGTTTTAATTTGTCAATGTGCTTTACTACTAATTGATTTCATTAAGATGTTGCACTTTTACTATTTTTTTTTTAATTATCACTATCTAGAGGTATCAAATTAAGATTAGCTATGGTAAATACTAAAACGTAGTAACTTTCTCATTCACGTCTTGCTTCAACAGATGGTATTAATTTGTGATGCAATCAAGTCAGGGATCTTATGAAACTACAAAATCTTGCACTGTTTACTTTTCATCCCACCTACATAAACACGTTTGAAATAAATCTTGAGATAAAGAACAATTACGTATATATGGAGGGTTAGAAGAGACAAATTCTGATATTCATATCTTCATGCCTTCACACCTTTGGTTCACCCCTGATTTGAAGTCCGATTATTTTTGTTTATGCTACGACTCTCACTTCAGTCTTGAACACCATAAACCTACGTACAAACCCATTATTTTTATTTCTCTATTCTTTTTTTCTTGGAAAGCTAATTTCTAACACCTTTCTTCAGGGCCTAGAGTAACCTCTAAATCCTCTTTCCAACTTTGTTGCACAAGTTGGATGCTACCGCAACAGACACATTGGATAAGAAATTGGAGTTGGATAGTAGTCTGTAGAATTATCTTTTCAAGTTGTGAACAAGTTAAAGTTACATGGATGATGAATAAGAATAGATGTAATGACAATGTATATTCCTCCTACTATGTATCTTAAATATAATTATTCATATTTCTTGCAGCCCCTGCTTCAAAAATTAACTAGGAAATTCACCATGAATACAATCTTTGCGAACATTGAAGGAATTATATATGGACAGATGAACAATTTTTCCATTGCAACGTTATCCCCACCGCCCATGATTTTTTCCTTCCTAAACCACACCATCACCTTTTCTCCTCCAATAACACGGTTCTTCTCAATGGCCAAATCTATTTGAGCTGAAATAAAGGTATTCTAAGGACTATCATTGATGAAGGGAAAAGTTTCTTGAGTACATGCTAGAGAATAAAGAGATAAGGTGTGATTTCAAGTTTTTCCCTTTCCAAAGATACCAAGAAAGTCTCCTTTGTGTCATTTTGTCCTACAATAACATTAGTGTATCATTATGTATTGGCTATCCAAATAATATCTACTCTATCCTTGAGTAAATTGGGGAGATTATTCACAACAAATTGAGAATCAGGGTTGAACAGGGAACTATAAAGTCCTTCAAATTATCTTCTGTGAAGCTAAGCCCCATGTTAGAGAAGAAGATTGAAGGAAAATAGATCATGTCCAGGAACCAAAACTAGGTGAAGAGGACTGCAATCAAAAGGTAATGATGGGCTAGATAGCCCTTATTTATGTTCATGTTATAGCAGATAAGAATACAAGGATGTTATCAGAGTCAGCAAAATGCTATTTTTTTAAAGGATCCTTGCTTTAGCTTCTGATTTAATACTATTAGGGTACCATAGAGATTCTTTTTATCAAGAATTACAATATGTGCGTCAATGGTTTTCAATGTAGAAGCAGTGCTTGTAAAATTGCTCTAGAATATAAAAGAAAGTTTGAAGAGCTTGATACAGAATTTGAATTGAAGAAGAAAGAATTTCATGAGGCAAGGATATCCCTAGAGGACACTAATTGCCAACTTGACAAACTATGGAATGAACTGATGCGCAAGTCTATGCATGTGGGCTCCTTAGGTACAAAGGAAATTGATCTTACATTGCTAACTTCAACAATTCTTTATCCAATTTGTTCTTTGATATTGATTGCGCAATAATTTGTCTTATTTTTTAACAGCTTATGGTATAAAGGGTCAAGTAAATAAGTTAAAGGATCTACAGGACAAGCATGAGAGTGAGAAGAAAATGCGGGTCTCTAAAATTCACCTATTGAGTGACAAGTTGAACCTGTAGGAACTGAGAACAGTATTTTGTATTATCAAAAAGTCGTTTTTCTCTATGCATCAACTATGCAATCTGAGCATGCTTATGAGTTGTTTCTGGGGATAACAGATGCTGAGGAGTGACTATGTTAAAGTATCAGTGGAGGCCAATTCTCATGTCTCATCATTTGCTGATATGAGTGGAATGACTTCTGCTATGCAAGCTCTACATAAGATTTAAAATATTTGAACTATTTTTTACTTTTTATTGCAAACCTTCAAGGAGCTAGTATTTTTATAATTTCTAATTTTGTAGTTGATCAGCAGGAAGAACTGAAAGTCCAGTTCGTTGAACTAAAAGAAAATTTTGTAGAAGAATATAAGGAACGCAAGAAACTCTATAACAAATTTGCTGGAGCTCAAAGGCATGTAAATAATTTCATGTTTCTTATTATCTGCATTGAAACAATTATGTCATTGGGGTAAATGCTGAAGTCATAGTTACTTTTATTTTTCTGCAGGAAACATTAGTCTTCTATAGGTGCCACCCATTGAGTGCTGAAGAGATCATGCAAGGAGCCACTTCTGTAGCAGAGTTTGATGTTGCCAAAGACTGTGAGATCAACATATGGGAAAATGGGGCTCCCAAAAAAGTCTTCAGATTTGATTCATTTTTTACCCGACAGGACAACCAAGGTAAATGTTATTTACAGATGCTATAAGATTTGTAAATATTTTAGTTGAAACTCATTTTTATTGTCATGTCAAGCAGAGAAGTACATAATTTTTAAGAACAACTCATTTGTATCTATTGTTATTCTAGTAGAGGATGTTTTTGCCAATGTTGCACCTGTTGCCATTTTAGTTTTGGATGGCTACAATGTTTGCATCTTTGCATATGGATAAACTAGAACTGGAAAGACATTTACAATGGAAGGAACAAAAGAAAACCGAGGTGTCAACTATAGAACATTGGAGGAGCTCTTTAGAGTAGCTCATGAAAGAAAAGGTCAAGTGAAGTATGATACCTCTCAATATTTTCACTTTTTCTTTTTGGTGGGTGTTGACATATTATGCCCAGATACTATCTTGAACCTAGATGATGTGATAAACCCATGAGTATGTTAGAAAAAATAATAAAGGGATAACATTGACCTAAATGAAAAGAGATATGGATAATGTGATAAATTAAATATAGTGACAACATTACTACTTGTATTGTGAACTAGAATGTTATCCAAAAGAAATTTTTCCAGGGAAAGCACATTCTACAACCACATAAATCCATGAACACCTACGAGATTGTTTTAGATTGTTTTTACAATTATAAATTATCTTTAGCTTCCAAAAATTATAAATAGAATACAATCGCTGATTTTCTTAGGATTATTCCCTAGATCCATTTAACTCTGAACTCCATTGGTTTACATCTCTTTTGTAAATTTGAGAAATCAGTGCATAAAGATGGAATTTGAGTATGAAGAAAGAAAATGCGGTGTCCAAGATCTTTGCGCAGATTCAATGGCAGAATTGGATGCAGAGGGGACTCTTCATTCAGTGATATGCCCCTCTATGACAGCACTGTAATGATGAGCCCACAGAGGGTTTCGAACGCCAATTCCTCAGAATTCCTCTTTGATTTGGCCCTTGGCAGCATCATTTCCAAGCCAAATTGTGCATTTTCTACCAAAGATCTATTGCACAAAGTCTGCATCCATCCTCTCACAGAATGCACTGCGCAGTCATCCTACAACAGCGATTCGAAACCTTTCAGGAAAATTGAGGTCTTTTTAAAGGAATATCTTCAAGCATGCAAATCTGAATCACTAGAGTCAAAATCAAGCTTTTGGACAAGCTCAAGCTCCAACAGCTCACAAGCTTCACGTTAAGGCCTCAATTACTCTACCTTGCTCAAGGTTTTGAAGGCTGCAAATTCAATGGTGGCGAGCAATAAAACAAAAGATATAGCAAATTGTAGCGCATTTTCATCTGGTTCCAGCAGTAAAAAGTTTCCAAAATGGCTTTAGATTCTAAGCTTTGGGGTAATTAAAGCTCCAGGTGGAATGAGCGTGCAAGACATGCGTCTCAGGCAATGTAAGTAGAACGACAGTGGCTCGGACAGTCTGTTCTTAAGCGGTCAGTTTTGAGCTATTACAAAGAGGGGCCAACTCTGGTGAAAAGTGAAGCCATTTTTGGGCAGAAATCGAGGTCTGTAAAGGAGAATAAGTGGACTATTGAGGCCCGCAGAACCAACAATGAGAAAATCTAAGATTTTCGTGCAGCTCCTCCTCAACTAGGACAAACCATAAAGAAGTAAATCCTAAACACATTTAATGCTTCATGATTTATCTTGTCATTATATAGCTCTCAAGTATTGATAATAAGCCAAATTATTTGAAATTATTGCATGTGTTATTGATAGGTTGGAGGTAAAACAGGTAGCTAAAGGGGTTCATCATGTTCCATGGCTTGTTGAAGCTCAAGTGCATAGCATGAGTGAGGTCTGGGAGGTGTTGCAAACTGGAAGTCGTGCTCAAGTTGTTGGCTCAACTAATGCTAATAAACACAGTAGTTGTTCACACTGGTATGTGATAATCTTGAAGATAATTTATTCAAATTTTTTATGCTATAATCTATATCTCGTGCTTTAGTCTCACTCATATAAATTACGTTTTTGATGCCCTAGCACATATTTGCTCCAAATTCTTCAATCCTATTACAATATCTTACAGAAAAATCATTTGAAAATCTTATGTTTTGTTCTATGCATTGAATGTGGATCATATGTTTGACTTTCAATAATTCCTTGTGTATTGGTATTTTTCAATATACTTTTTGTGATGGTTAGATGTAAGAATTTGATCAATGGAGAGTGCACCAGAAGTAAGCTTTGGCTTGTGGATCTTGTAGGTAGCGAGTGAGTTGCTAAAACTAATGTTCAAGGAGAGCACCTTAAAGAGGCATAGAAAATTTACAAATCACTCTCTACACTTGGGGATGTAATATCTTCTCTAGCAACCAAGAATAGTCACATTCCATTCAGTTTTGTTTGATAACACAATCTCTTTCTCTCTCTTTATGTTTTATGTTTTATACATTGAAAGAGCACAACTTTCTCAAATTCTATGATCAGTTGTTTGGATACAAAAACTTCAAGTTAACACATCTACTACAAGATCCATTAGGTGTGAACCTTTCCTTTCTAAATGTTTGGATTTCTTTTTTCTTTTTTCAGTTATTACTCTATCCTAATCTGATTGAAACAACTTACGGCAATCTAAGATTAATTACATTTGTAGGAGGCAACTCAAAAACTCTCATGTTTGTACAAGTCAGTCCTAATTAAAATGATATAAGTGAAACACTATGCTCGCTCAATCTTTCTAGTAGAGTTTGAGGCATAGAACTTGGTATAGCTTAGAAACAAATTGATCCAACTAAGCTTTTGAAGTATAAACATATGATATTCCCTATTTATGGCTTATAAAGAAAATGCTTCCAAAGAATACAACTTTTATAAATTGTGAAAATCTGATGCTTTTAAAGTTATGTAACTAATTTAATTAGTGTTATTTGATTCTTTTAAAGTTATACATGTGTTACATTTCTTGTACCGATATTACAATAATGTTTTTCTTATTTCTTGCACTTCGTATATTCATAATTTTTTTGATCCAATAGTTTAGAATTATTTTTTTGTGCTCAAACAAGTGTTCCAGTAATTCTTTATCTGGTTATCTATTTGACCAAACCAAATAATATCCCTGATATCAATGACCACCTACTCAAGAATCCAATAAGCATACAATTTTAAAATTTAAATAGAGAATAAGTTGCTAAAATTCTAATTAAACAAGGTTTAGAAATTTATATTTCAAAAATTGCATCTTTTAGATCACTGCGCACATTATGAATTCTACATAATAGGTTATCTGGATGTAAAGAAACAAAGTTATAAATTGTTGTGTAATAAAGTAACATAATTGTAAATTACAAACGTGCTCACCAAATGAGTACGTAGCATAGAATGGGAACTCATCTTCTCACTACCCCATAGAGGTGTTTACCATTGACAAAGTATAAAGGGATGAATTAGGAGTAGAAGCAGCCACAAACAAGAATGGCAACTGTCCAAGACTGCACTGCTCTAAATGAAATGTATGGATAGAAAATTTTCAACACTAACTATTTAGAAATGGCACTAGCCCTAGATAAGGTATTGTTTTCATCTATGTTTTCTCACTTTTTCCTCTGTAGTTGTTACTTGACTATTTCAATTAATAGCACAGATTTGAATTATTTGGGTATTTTATTGTTTTGATAAGATCTCATTTTATAGTTGAAGCCTTATAGATCAAATACCTCAGAGCCAAACTTGAGTTAGGAAATTCCTCTTTCTTTGCCTATCTTTTAAAGATTGAAAATTTGAAAATTTTGAAGGTGAACCATTACTGCAGGTGTTTATTTACAATAGCATAGGGGAATCTTTTTCTTGTGAATATAGATTCAATGGATGATATAAAATTTATGAGTAAAGAGACCTTGCATGCAAAATGTTTGACAAAATGTCAAACCTTTAAAACCAAACCATAGAGTCAACTTGCATGCTTTGACTCTCCTACCATCTCTTTTGCTTTGGCAATCATCCATTTCATCATCTCTACCCGAGAACATACAAGACTATATTTGTATGAAAATCTTGATATTGCAAGTGCACAACTGATGGATATGCATCCAACAATGGCTTCCACAGAATTATAACAAGGGCATAATGTACAAGGATTGCAAAAATATATGTGTTTATTCTTCTCCTATCTCATGCATTAATTGGGATTTTGTGGTTCTTCTAGATGTCGATAGTATACTCTCTTATGTCTCACCTTATTTATCATGACTCCCTTAGAATTATGTTGTGGTAGAATCATTTCTTTTGTAGTGCTAAAGAAAATTAGCATTTGAATTCATCATCTTGCTACAAAAGGTGATAGGAAAAATCAAATCCACAAATGTCATTAAAAAATATGAGTAATTATACATAATGTGACACAACATTTGACTTGAGATGTTTAACACACTTAGTCTCACTTGAGAAATTATAGAAATCATATTTGATTAAACAGGTATATATATGATAAAAATGCTTAAAAAGAGGTTATTTTTATCCAATAATCCACCCCTACATGAGACCCACCTGTGGATGTCAATTCCTTTGAGAAAATTGAAAACAAAATGGAAGCAGACAAGAGCTTGACTTATAAATCTCCTTTTCTAGGTGTAGGATTCTAAGTAGAAATACATGGTGAAGGAGCCAAGTGTCAACTAATATGGCAATTTCAGTACCACAATAATGGCTTCCATGTTCAATATGTTATCTTTTAAATAAGTGGGTCCTCCCTTGGAACCATTTTCTTGTATGCATTGCAATCGCCCTATAGAATGAGTTAGAGAAATATGTCCTTCAGCAATAAAGGAGAAGGAATAGTGGCCTTACACAACACACGAATGCTAAAAATTAGTAAGTCCTATATGTGGATCACCTTGTACTCTCTCACCTTCTACAGGGTCTCTCAACTCCTGTAGGGCATATGAAGACATTATAAATGGATAATAATGAGAAAAGAGTACATGTGTGGCTATTTTCTCATTTAATGGCTTTTTAGTTGGAGCAATTGTTTGGGCATATATGACTATGAGTTTAGCCTACACAATGAAATATTGCAGGATTAAGCAAAGTTCCTAGAGAAGTATTCTATATTTTAGATCTAGAGGACCTATCACTATTAGGAAATAACATCAGTATCATCCCTAATGAGATTGGAAACCTTAAAAAGTTATGCTCCTTCCTTTGAATTTTTAGTTTGCACTTTGGAATTGTATGCTATAATTGGTTTTCATGCTTTAACATGGACATTTGGTTTTGTATGTCCCATAGTGTGCCTATAAAGGAAAATATCAAAGTGCTAATGAGCTTACTATTAAGGAAGTAATATTTTGACAATCCAAAAGTGTATCATAATGCTTTGGGCAAATTTCACAATTCTTGTATTAGTGTTTTAAATAACATTTCGTGGCTGTCATTAGATGGAGGATAGAAAATGATGGATTGTGGAATCATACATTCATTTCAATGCTTAGATTACTTTCAAGATGTAGAAAAATATAATCAAGAGTTCAACTAGTTGAAGATTGCATGGAAGCATTTCAAATTGGTTTTGTAATTCATTTTTAAGCCATGGCTCTATAAAATAAGAAGCATTGTATTTGTATTTGTACCTCTAAGATGTCATTTGGAAGAATATGACCACCTTAACAATGATCAAGAAAGAAGGCTAGGCAAAAAAATGGGTAACTAGTATTTAGGAAAGAAGGTGATGCCATGAATATCATCTACACAAACACTTAATAATTTACTAAATACACTATTTCACAATTTGGGCAATGTTGTTGTTGGTTATGAAATGAATTAGTTGGTTTTTTACAGTTAACTACTACTATTAAGGTTTTTCTTTTTTTGTTCCCCAACTTTATTGTAATAAAGGGAACAAGTCACAAGTAATGAATTTGATAATGAAAAAAATATATGGATCTTTATAGTATGCATTTAATAACATCACTACTCTTTAAAGGGTACTAGCTCAATGGAAGAGCACCTGCTTTACAAGTAGGAGGATGGTGGTTCGATTCCACCGTACCCTAATATGATTAAATTAATGATTAACTATCAAATATACTACCAAATAGAATGCTAAATAAACTATCAAATCAGCTACCAAATTAACTATCAAATATACTACCAAAATTACCACATAAACTACCAAATAAACTACTAACTTAGAACAATGAATGACTAAATCAATGATTAAAATAATTTAGTCATAAATTTGGTTGGGAGATAAATGTTTGGCAAAATTGTCGTTGGTTACATGATCAAAATTAGTCACATATCAACAATTTTTAGTAGTTTATTTAGTAATATATTGTTGTTTGTGTACTAGTGACATGAATTCTCTCCAACCTCCCATGTCAACATTCTAGTGAAGAAACTAGCAAAAATAAGTTTTAACCAAATGGGTAGAAAGGAACAAAGGGTAAAATACTTAATCAAATAATAAATATACATTTAGTTAATGACATATAATAGACTAAAATCAGATATGTTTGGACATGGATTATTTTAGGCTTCTATTTAGTGAATCATTTCTACCCTGACTGGTAGGATCTCACCCTATTTTCATGAATGAATTTGGTAAAGATGACATAGAAAATAGACAAAGGATTCTTTTGACATTTTATTGATAGTCTTGTATTTCATTCTGAATTCTATTGAAGGAGAAAATAATTTGTAGTATGATGCATTAATGCTAGCAACAATTTAAAATTACTTCAATGCATGAATTCATGACACCCTAAATAGAGTTGAAATTATTGAAAATATGTAATTGGGGACTGTCTTATAAAATATTTTTTGACAAAGAGACCAGTGTATAGCTATTTTTTTTTCTCGGTAATTCAATGAATTTATTGATCCTAATATTTATAAACACTTTTGATAGAAAATATGCTTTGAAACTAGATGGGCTCTCACATGGAGAGAAGAGTTCCCAAATAAATATTTTCTTAGGAAAACCTAATAGAAAGAGGATCTTATGCACCTCCTACTGACATTTTTTAGGCTTCATTTCCTTCTATGGTTTATAAAATGAAATTCATTGATGGTGGACTTAAAGACAACCAACATCCTAAAATATATATATACAGGGGAAAAAATACTCCTAAAGAAACTCAATAATAAATCTGTTGACCATCTTGGGAAAATTTGAGAAATCACAAAGTAGCATTTCAATCTTTGAAATAAGAAGTTACTGATAGAACCAAATGTGAGGAGTTATTGAGATGGATGGAAAAAGAGATATTGGAGGAAAATTCAAACTTCCCATTGAAGAAAATAAACTTAGTTCAATAGTTATGCTTTTTCATCAATCTCGATAGTAAAATTTTTTGAAAGAGAAATATAAAGCTAAAAAGAAAATGGTATTAAAATAAAATAAAATTGTTCAACCCAAATTATAATAAAATTGTCTAGCCAAATTGTTCAAGCAAGCAAAAATGCCTATAATAAACAATCTATGCAACAAAATTTTTGAACATATTTTATTTATCCTCTATAAGAATTTAAAAAATTATCATTGATAAAATGACCATTAGATAGAAAACTTTGAAAGTTAGGAAAAGTAATTCCCTTTACTAGAAAATGAGAAATTGTATGGATTAAAAATTAACCAAAAGCTTCAAAAGTGAGCACATTGAATGACATATAAAGAAGTAAATCTTAATCAAATAATTGAATAGCCCCAAAGATTAATATTATAGAATGTAGTAACTTATGTGAATATAACTAACAATGTAATAGACATTACATAGTTCTTATAGAAAAAATAAATTCAACATGAATTGCTAATGCACTGCCATTGAAATTAATTCCTTTATAATTAATCATTATGCGTAAAAGTACAAAGTTGTGTCACCTTTCAGGTTGACTAATCAAAATGATAGAATTTGAGTATTTCTATCTTAAAATCAATTTTGTTCAAACATATGATCTAGACAAATTAATTCTAGCTAAGTTATATATGATCTCACACTTTTCCTATTAGAAATGTCCATTAAATGCATGTTTTATACTAGTTTGTATCCAATTACTAAAAAAATAAAATTATTTCAGAAAAATGATGTTTCAATAACTCTTACTATCTTTTATGAATTTTTTTAAATAACTTATAAACACCATTTTATAGATCTCAAAGTCAAGAATATTCTCACATAGAGTTTATAGTGTTTTAATTAGATATAGCATATTGTAATTAAAAATTCTACAGGCACATATTTTAACACTTGAAAAGATTTCTATTTTGAGAAAGAAAAAAATATTAAATCATATAAAAAAAATTGAAAATTCTATTATGTTCTAGAGGAGAGACTACTCTTCTAGAATGTATAATTTTTCCTCTACTTAGAATATATTTGTTTTGAAAAATGTGGTGTGAGATGAAAACTATTTATTTCAAGTAAGTTGAAATATGAATCATTATAAAAGAGAAAATATAGGTCTATAGGAAATTTTTATTTTTGATTCTTCTAGGTATATATGTTGTCTACAACATAGTCTAAGATCAAAGGGAAATAAGTTTATTTCCATATAATTTTGTGGTGGGAACTAGACCCCTAATTCTTAACATTTTTCAACAACTAAAAAATTACTTAAAAAAATTAGGAAAATGCATCAATTCTTATTGCAAATAATTATTGAAAAATATAATCCTAAGATTCTTCCATTTCTACACATTTTAATAATTTACTTCATTTTCAAATTCTAAATAGTAATAACAATATTATGTCATTGAAGTTGAGCAATTATACTTTTGTTAGCCTCTTCCTTTACAAAAGTGTGACACGAGTTTATGCTTTTACCCTTGTAAAGAAGAAAAAAGCTATTCTTTAAAATGAAATAACAATAATTGTAAAAGTGGTTATAGTTATGGTTGAAGAAATTAAGAAAAATATACAAAATTATCAAAACACATATAGAATATTCCATTCATTAAAATAATTACATATAAATTGATCAAAATATCATGGACATCAATATGCATTACAAGTGCCTTCATACATAGACACATTGAATAGATAAAATATTTTTAATGTTTATCATACAATTTTACATGCTGATTATAAATTCTAGAATATTTATAAAAAATTATTTGTAGACATCTGGTTTGAACTTACGCATTAATTATTCTTCTTTCCAACTCTTTATTAGAGTGGAGAGATCAATTTTGAGCTATCCCTTCTTTAACTTCAACCATTAATCCATAAATTAAACATATTGATATTTTGTTTCAAATTTAGCTAGATACTCTCTTATCATGATGTATTATAAGGAAAATTCAATTTGAATGGAAAGCTCTTAGCTTTTGGCTAACTTTTTCTTTAAAGATAATGATCTTCTAATCTCATTCAACATGAATTGTCACAAGTTGGACAAATTTTTTAATTAATCACGAGGTTATAAAAAATCCCCAATCGTCTAGTTGTATTGTTAATTCCTTTGACTCCAATCTCCTCTTATAAAGATTCATTTTAATTTTTCTTGGACGTGACTTCACACTTTAGAAATCTTATCCTTTTGAATTCATCGATCTCTCTCTTTTCAGAGTTGGCTTCACCTTGTTGGAGATGACATTTACATTGATAAAAATATTTTCTTTGTCTATTTAGCTTAGACTACTTCCTTTTAAAAACTTGATATTTCCTCAAACATGGTCAAGGACCCCATCTTCATTTAGGCTAACTAGTTTCTTTGGATAGTTTTTTCCTTTATGATAGCTTTCTCATGACAAGAGCAATGCCATCTTTTATTAAGAAAATAGAAACTTCATAAACTATGATTTTATTCTTCTCTTGCACCAACTATATATTCTTTTCTTTTAAAAATGTAACCATGTAAACATGACCAAAAACGTTGTGAAAAAAAATAAAGAAAATGAAATAAAAACACAAATTAATCAAAAATTAGAACAAATATTATATTCATTCAAAGTAATCATACACACTTCTTGATTGAGAGATCAAGGATAAACTAGTCAATTTATTATAAATGAAGTTTTCATTACAAATACCTCAATACATAAAGGTCTTGAACATATCAAAGGTTTACATTGTTTATCATGAAATTCTACATGGAAATTACAAACTCTATAATACTCATGTAATTTCATGCAAAACCTATTTTTTGACACATGGTTTTAACTTAGACATTAACTATTTTCTTCCCACTTGAAATTTCATGCAAATTAGAGGAATTAATTGCCAACTATCATCATAAAAATTGGACTATGAAAGGACTCAAAAAATCTAGTTTCACTAATTCTAATATGAGTGAATTTATTTCGTATCTTCATAGAGATTCTTTAATGGTGTTGAGGATCTAGACCTCCAGGAACTTGTCTCTTAAATTGGAGTTTTGGCTTCATCTTTCTCTATCTCAATAGTCTAGATTGCCCATTTTCTTGAATGTTAGTTTCCCCTTGTATATGTGGATGAGTCAACTAATTTGAAATTGACATAAAATACTTTGATTAGCCTTGTTTTACAATTGAAAAACTAAAATAAAATGGAAATAAAATTGATATCCAAGAAAACCTTTGATAGAGCTTGGTCACTAGTAGAGTTTATAAGAACACTTTTAGTGATTCCTTTATTATGTTGTTCCTTTGAGTATTCCATACTTAACCTACCCCCTATATTAGGAAAATAATAGAGGATAAAAAATAGATTTTACATATCTTAAAAAATAGAAATTAGTAACTAAAACTATTTATTTTTCAAATTATTATTTTCATACATGCTAATTATAACTAGAGCTAACCAATGATACAAGTATTTAGCTTTGCATACACAAATTTTATAACTAAAGCTAATCCACTATACAAGCATTTTAGATGAAAGTGAAAGAAAGTGATATAAACTTTTAACAATAATTTATTTTAGTTTTTGTGTTAATTATTTATTTAATGAATAATTTCTTTTATTATTAGAAAAATTTATAAAATCCTTATTTACTGTCCAAAAGTTCATCTAAACACAAATCTAAAATATATAAACACTTTTCCATTTCCATTTGCCTTCATATTTTCTCAGTTCTTCACTAATAAGTCTCTTACATTAAACTCTTGTGCACTAAAATCATGTTACAAATATATGCAGTTTCTATTTATAAAATTATTTTAAATTTATAATGGTACTCCTACTTCATCTTTTAGAAATATGTGTTCAAATACTTTCTAATATCTTTATGAATCTTAGATTTTATTTTAATAATAAAAATGAACTGTAGTTGATAATTAATTGATTAATAAACATGGTCAGATCTATATAGAAAATTCACCTAAATTATGAAAAATAGCCTAAATAGGAAAATCTCCACCAATTCCTAACCAAAATGCATTCGTTCATGATATTTGAAATAAAGAAATAAAGGAAACCGTGCTTAATTCTTCATGTTAACTAGATAATTAATAAAAGTCCACCAATTTTTTAAAAAAATGAATACATTCAAAATATTTGGAATTAAGAAGTAGAAATGAAGTTGTGCTTGACTTGATAATTGACTAAAAATCCCCACAATTTCTAAACAAAATATATACATTCAAAATATGTGAAATTAAGAAGCAAAAGGATTAGGGCTTGCGTTTTCCTACTAGCTTGCCACAACCATGAGAGAATGTCACAAATACAAAGCATCCACAGAAGGAAATTGACCTCTCTCTACTTTTATTTTAAATATGTTTATATAGATGTTTATGTCATTTAAATCATTTTGATTTATGAAAAATGATAGAATACAAAGGAGAATGGGCACAATACAACACAATCAACTTTTTTTTTTCATTGTTATAATTTCTTTTATGATGAGGGTTGTCTCCTATTCTAAATACATGTTCAAATATGTAATTTTTATCTAAAGATAGATATGTTAGTAGCACCTATAGATAAAGAAGACACTATTCATCAATATTGTAGTCATAACATGTTATTTTAAGATAATAATTATACATTTGATGAATTAAAATATCATATTTGTACCCACAAAACATAAGTTTTCCACTTCTAATACATTAAAAACATAAATTTTTGACACAAATTGACATTTAACAACTTAATTAATAAGTGTTTGATAAGCCACCCTCATTGCACGAAAAAACATGAGTTTTTGACATAAATTTGCATTTTAGTTATTTGATTATTGAGCCTTTGATAAGTCACCATTACATACATATTCAACCCTTACACTTGTAAATCACCATTGTAAATTTATATTAACGGGGCAAGCACTTAAAATATAAACAATGAACCAAGGAAAATATAGTTGAACTAGAATAAATAAGATTGGAGTTGAAACATACATTCCTTACACCTGCAAACAACCATTGTACCTTTATATTAATAGGATGACCACTTTAAAAAAAATCAATGAAGCAAGATTTTTTAATTTTTTTCAAGAATATTATAGATTAGGTTTGAAACATGTGTATCCCCCACCTGTAAATCATCATTGCATCTTTAAATAAATGGGATGACCACTTGCAATAAAATCAATGGAGTGGAAAAATAGCAAAATCAATGAAATCTTAAAGATTACGGTTGAAATATATACCTATAATGATTGATCTTCAAGATTTGATTCTCTATATTATAACTTATAAATCATTTATATATTATCTTAATCTTATCTACATTCTATCATAAAAATATCAACTTTTCATGTTATGATTGATTATAATAATAAAAAATCGCCTTTAAAAATTACATATATGTGTGTGAGTGCAGGAATGTGTATACATATATGTGTATATGTACATATACGTGCATGCATATATATACATACATATATATGTATGTGTGTGTATGTGTTTCCACATATGTCTATGTATATATATATATATATATATATATATATATATATGTATGTATGTATGTATGTATGTATGTATGTATGTATGTATGTATGTATGTATGTATGTATGTATGTATGTAGACATATGTATATATGTATATATATATGTATGTAAATATATATATGTATGTGTATATATATATATATATATATATATATATATGTATATATATACATATACATATACACATATGTCTATATATATACATACATACATACATACATACATACATAAATATACATGTATACATGTATACATGTATGTATATATATATATATATATAATCTCTATGTATGTGTGTGTGTATGTATGCATGTATGTATGTATGTATGTATGTATCTACACACACAATTCTAGAAAAGAAATCGATGTGTATGTGTGATTAATATTTTTGTTATAATATTAAAGTAATATTATCATGACCTATGTGATGTATACATAGATAATGGTTAAAAATTTTAATATTTATTTTGAAATAATAGAATTAAATTTATCAACACAAATGTAGAATTTTAGTTATTTGATCATGAAAGCTTTGTAAAGATACTATTACATATATGTCTTTTCATACACCTATAAGAAACCACTACACATTTATAGATTATTAAAGATTAGGGTTGAAACATAAATCCCCTACACCTATAAATGGTTTTTACACCTCTATATTTAATTTTATAACCACTTTAAATATGACCAATAAAGAAAGAAAAATATAAATTAAATTAAAAAAATTAAAAATAGGGTTAAAGAATATGACTATTAGAATCAATCTTAAAAATTTTGTCCTCTTTTTGTAACTTTTAACTATAGTTTTATATTTCTTAATGTCATCCATTTTAACATATATCTTATTCACCTCTTATCTTATATATTTAAAATTTTAATATAAAACATGATAGTAGTCTTATATATTGGTAATAATGCTCATATAAATGCAATATATTTTTAATTTACTAATCTCATAATTTTATAATTTGGTATGTTTCCGAGATTTTTGAACTCTTTTATTTCACATTGTGTGTAGAATAGAAACTTTTTAAGACTTTCTAGATGAGTTTTTGTTTGTTTAAAATAAATTTATTAAGAAAAGAATTAGGAAAATGATGGATTTCTTAAGAAGTGAAGATATGAGTATCAAAAGAATAATGACTGGATTGGAGAGAAGAAAGTTCATAATATAATAATCTTCATTAAAAGAGGTGAAGAAAATTTTCATTAAAGAGAGTATGATGGTGCCAACAAGAGTTTGAGTCCACTTTTTGGCCAAAAACTAGAACCATTTTCTTTCTTTTCTCAAATTCAACATGTTTGATAAGAACATTTGAAGCACTTAGAGATTGAATCTCAAAAATGTCAATAATAGAACTCATATTACTCAATTTATACATTCCAAATATGTAGTTTATTGAATACCTAGATGGTGCAAGTCAAAATTTAATAGATCTTATTATAAACCCTTTTTAAAGAAGTCATCTTTGTCACACATCCATATGTAAAAATTGTGAAGGACCCAAGTCATTCCGATATAATTGACATGAACATGTAGATCATGTTTGAATGAAGGAAATAATATATACACCACAATGCACATCTAAACCAAGGTCATTTCAACACAATATCTACTAAAATGATCTAACCAATGTGTTCAAGAAGTTTTTAAAAAAAGGCTATATCAAAGCTCGTGTTTCAACACTTGGAACCTTAGAACATTATGCTTTTGAAACTTAAATCTAAACATTAAATTGTGTAGGATGCCTCCTGTTACTCAAAGAAACCAACAAGGTAGAGGTCATAGGGTGAGAGGTGGTAGAGTGGGACAAGGGGATGGACCACCTCCACCACCACCACCACCTAACCCAAACCAAGAAATTTTGGATGCACTTTAGACATTGATCGGTGTAGTTCAACAGAGAGTAGTACCTGTGGTACAGCCAGTTTAGCAGATTCCAATAGTGGAAGTAGAGGGGCCCGAAAGAGGAGGGCCAAGAGTCAGAGAGAGGACTAGGAGTCCCCTACCGAGATAGATAGAGGATCAGGATGAGCATGAAGGTGAGTTAATATACCAAAGAAGACCCCCACTTGACAGACCTCCTAGACATATAGGAGATGACATCAGGGAATTGATTCAACTTGGGCCACCATTATTTACGGGTTCCACTGAGGTGATAGTAGCAAGGGCATGGTTGTAGAGCCTATAGTGGTGCTTTGGGTTATGCCCTTATGGGAGTAATCTAAAGGTATGCCTAGCAGTTCATCAGTTGAGAGGAGATGCCTCCAATTGGTGGCATCAGGAGGAGATCATAAGTGGAGTGAGGATGGATACCCTCACATGGGAGTCTTTCCTAGAAAGATTTTGAGAGAGGTACTTGTTAGAGAATTTCTGACAAAAATAGATAGAGGAGTTTCATTCTCTTTATCAGAGAGGTCTTACAGTGGCTCAGTACAAGAGTAGGTTTCTCGAGCTCCTTCCTTATGTGGAATACATGAAGGACAAGAAACTATGGGTGCATCGCTTTATCATGGGGCTAAATTTCTCACTTTAGGGCCCAGTTCAGATGGCCTTCCCTACCACCTTCAGACAGGTAGTGGAGATACCACTAGTTGCTAAGGATACTTGAGGTAGGCAGGAATCACAGGATCAGTCTCAGAATCGAAACTCTACCCAGCAGAAACCCCCTTGGAAAGGGAATCAAAACTATAAACCAAGGTCCTCTAAGGGCCAACAATCTCAGCAGTAGTAGTAGGAACTCTCATAGGGTACCAAGGATCGGAGCCCAAGTAGTGGTAGTTACAACAGGATCAAAAAGCACATACCCCACAGTCACAGTCAGTGCAGACTCAACAGTCTTCCAGGGGTGGATATAGTGGGTCTAGCAGGTCAGGAGGCCTACAGCAGTCAGGAGCATAGGATACACGATCTTATACCCAAGGACCATGCTACACTTGTGGTGGCATGGGTCACATAGCTAGGGAGTGTCCGTAGGGACAATCATCCAGTGGTCAGACAGGGGCTTTTTCAGAGCTAACTATTGGAGACATGGGCAGGTCCCACAGAGTTTTTGCAGTGGTTGACAACTGCTAGATTGAGCATCAGGCTATAGTTATTGAGGCTACATGTGGAGTTGGTCAGCTAGTTAGCGCTAGAGACTATCCATATTATTGCCTGATAGACCCTAGCTCCTCGAGGTTGAGAGTTGGACCAAGTTAGGGTCTAGTGGGAATGTTACAATGAAGTCACGATTTCTTGGGAGGATGCAGCATGGATGCAATCTCAATACCCTTATCTTTTGATGAACTCCAGGAGGAAGTTCATGCCTAGTGGGGGAGGATGTGAGGCCTCGCCCTGACCCTTCATAGCCTTAGTTGTTACATCACTTTATCATTTAGATACTCATGACTAGAGATGTTGAGACATTATCTGATTCTTAGAACATATTATATTATTTCATGTTGTGTGATGTTACTTTCAGATATTTGATGTCTGTCATTTAATGTTTTATGTATATGTATGTTGATGAATTTAGTAAAAGGTAGGATTAACATTTTGGTTTAAGATATTTTAAATTGTTAAGAATTGAATAGGATGAGAGGAACCCCAATTTTGTTATAGATGGATGTTTTAATTTATGTGATTCCTGATATGTATATATACATATGTACATGTGATTTTTGGGACTACTGATGTGTGCAATGAGTGTACAGATATTTTAGCCAAGGAAACTGACGGATGAATAGAACTGATCCCTATGTGCTAATTTTGGAAACCTTGTTGTTCATAATTAAATTGAGAGATGTATGTATGTATCTTTTTGTGATTAGTAAATCTTAATGTTTGTAAACTGTGTTCTTATAGTGTCACTTGACACTCATGAATTATGTATGCTCTTCAGCATGCTAATTAGGGTTAGTTGTGTACCCTTTGCACCTTAGTTGGTTTAAGTTAGTGTCAGTTTGCTAATTTGGTTCTTAATCAAGTTTAGTCATCCTTAATCTAGATTAGTGCTTAATTTGCATTTTAGAGTTGTTAGTTGGCCCTAATTATTTCCTAGCTTTTGTTTGTCTCTTAACCTATTCCTAAGCCTTTAAAACTTGAAATATTTATACCCAAGGGGTATGGGTATGGGTTGGGGGTCTTTTCCAACCCTTAAGCCCCTTTTATTGACTTTTGAGGTCACTCAAAAAGTCTCTTTTTGCCTTTGTGCGAAAATTGACCGTGGCTACCATGAGTTGTCTCACCTCACCTCCACTTAGTGGTTAACCATAGTATGGGTTGAGTTAGGAGTTTCTAGAATTGTAAGTGGGTGGGAGAAGTTATTGATCCCTTTGGTGGTTGAGTTTGAGGCTTATTTAGAGGCCCTTCTTGGTCTAGTTGAGGTTGTTACCCAATCTCTACATTTAGAGAGGAGTCCTTGAAGATTAAAGTAAGGAAGTGAAAAGCTCTACTCAAACTTGTTCATTTCCATTACCTCTTTGTGAAGGTAGGAATTCTCATCTCCCTTGTTCAGATTTCATGTTTGTTTCATGCTTATGCTACCTTGTTGTTTAAATGTTTGTATGTTTGTGGGTATGTTGGGAAGCTTTGAAAACCATGTTATTTTGAATGATTTTCTTTCATGTTTATGTTGGAATTTTGAGATGTTCTTGCATGGGTGTTTTGGCATTACTCACCCTTGGAGAGGGCAGAAGTGGCCAATTTTGGGAAAGGGCATTTTAGTTGGACTCCAACAGTGTAGAGTCTCTTCTCAGGACAAGAAGAGGGACAGAGGGTAGGATGTTATGGGCCCCTACCTGTCAGCACAAACCACGTATGAGTTTTGGCATGTAAGAATGGAAGAACGGAAGTTCTTGATTTATAGCCCCGATTGGGCACCTGGTTTGGTGTTGTGTCTGACATCTCCTATTGGAAAAACCCACCTTTCCCTAGTGTTGATTCATTGTGAATCCTATTGTGAAACCCTTGTATGAATATGCATGTTTGAATTGTTCCTTGGTCATGCTTGTTTTCACCTGATCAGATTCTATTCCCTCCATGGTTCTAGTAATGTATTGCAGAATTTGTTATGAATCCCTTGATGAGGGTCATGAAGAAAATTCAATTAAATTGTTGTAATTTTGGGATTGGAAATCCTATGTAATTTTATGTCAAAACTTTGTTGTAATGGCAACGAAGCCGACTTTTATTCCTGGTTCTTTCTCGGCTGAGCATTTGAATCAGGTTTACCAATATAATTGGTGATTGAGTATAATTGGTTATCATGTGATTTAATCATGATTTAAATTTAGATGGATGCACATCAAAAATAGGATGGAATTGATGATGTTCAATTTGGAAAAATTTCAAGTTTTCTTTTATGTTGGAAACGAAAATTACGATCATGCATGTAGATTTAGTTTTCATGATTATTAGAATCATACAATTATTGCATTATTGAATAAAATGGATAATTCATATTCTTGGTATGTTAAGATTGAAGCAAGTCTTTATAGATTTTCATTGAAAAGAAAATAATGACAAAGGTCGAATTATTTCAATTCAAGTTATATTGGAGAACAAATGATTATGGTATTAATGTGACTCAAACTATGGTATAAATGTCTTAAATCTATTTGAAAAAAAAACACCTTAAAACTTAGACCAAAAGGAAATATATACTTAGAACCCCTTGGGACATATTAGAATGGTTCTTATGGGTCAAAGGGGCTAATAGGGTGACCTATGACCCCCTTCGACCCATTACATGATGACATATGTCCTAAGGATATATTAGAATCGTTCTTATGGGTGTAAGGGGGAGACAGGTTGACTTATGACTCACTTTGACACATTACATGATGAAATATGTCTGTAGGAGACCTAAGACCTTTAGGAATATACTAGAATGCTTCATATGGGTCAAAGGTTGTCATAGGGTGACCTATGACCCCCTTCAACTCATTAAATGATGACATATGTACTTAGCTATCCCAGGACTCCTAGGGACATATTAGAATCATTCTTATGGGTCAAAGAGGGTCATAGGTTGTCCTATGACCCCCTTTGACCCTTTAAATGATGACATATGTCTCTAGGGGTCTTAGGACCCCTAGAGACATATTCGAATCATTCTAATGGGTTCAAGGTGGTCATAGGTTGAACTATGACCCCTATGAACCCCTTCGACAGATTACATGTTGAAATATGTCCCTAAGTGTCTTAGGACCCATAGGGACATATTAGAATTTTTCATATTGATCAAATGGGGTCATAGTTTGACCTATGACCCCCTTTGACCCATTACATGATGACATATGTCCCTTGGGGTCCTAGGATCCCTAGGGACATATTAGAATCATTCATATGGGTCAAATGGGCTCATAGGTTGATTTATGACACCCTTCAACTCATAAGAATGATTCTAATATCTGCCTAGGGGTCCTAGGACCCCTACGAACATATGTCATCGTTTAATAAGTCGAAGGGGATCATAGGTACACCTATGGGTCCCTTTGATCCATAAGAATGATTCTAATATGTTCTTAGGGTTCCTAGGACCCCTTAGGGACATATTTCATCATGTAATGGGTCGAAGGGGGGTCATAGGTCAACCTATGAACCCCTTAGACCCATAAGAATGATTCTTATATGTCCCTAAGGGTCCTAGGAACCCTAAGAATATATGTCGTAATGTAATTGGTCGAAGGGGGTGATAGGTCAACCTATGATCGCCTTTGACCCACATGAACAATTCTAATATGTCCTTAGGAGTCCTAAGACCCCTAGCTATAAATGTCATCATTTAAGGGGTCGAAGGAGGCCATAGGTCAACTTATGACACCCTTTGACCCATATGAAGCATTCTAATATGTCCTTAGGTGTCTTAAGACCCCTAGGGACATATGTCATCATGTAATGTGTCGAAGAGGGTCATAAGTCAACCTATGACCCCCTCTGACCCATAAGAATGATTCTAATATGTCCCTAGGGGTCCTTGGACCCCTAGGGACATATGTGGTCATGTAATTGGTTGAAGGGGTCATAGGTGAACCTATGACCCCCTTTGACCCATAAGAACGATTCTAATATGTCCCTAGGGGTCCTCGGACCCCTAGGAACATATGTCATCATTTAATGGGTTGAAGGTGATCATAGGTCAACCTATGACCTCATTTGACTCATAAAAAAAATTGCAATATGTCCCTAGGTGTCGTAAGACCCCTAGGTACATATGTCATCATTTAATGGGTCGAAGGGCATCATAAGTAAACCTATGACACCCTTTGATCCATATGATGCATTCTTATATGATCCTAGGGGTCCTAGGAACCCTAGGGACATATGTCATCATGTAATGTGTCAACGTGGGTCAATTGTCAACTTATGACCCTTTTTGACCCATAAGAATGATTCTAATATGTCCCTAAGATTTTGAGGATCCCTAGGGACATATGTCATCATTTAATGTGTCAAAGTAGATCATAAGTAAACCTCTAACCACCTTTGACTCATAAGAATGATTCTAATATGTCCCTATGGGTCCTAAGACCTCTAGGGACATATGTCATTATGTAATGGGTCTAATGGGATCATAAGTCAACCTATGACCCCCTTCGACTCATATGAATGATTCTAATATGTCCCTAGGGGTGCTAGGACCCCTACAGACATATGTCTTCATGTAATGGGTCAAATGGGGTCATAGGTGAACTTAGGATGGCCTTTGACCAATATGAATGATTCTACTATGTCCCTAGGGGTTGTAGGACCCGTAGGGACATATGTCATCATTTAATGGGTCGAAGGGGATCATAGGTCAACTTATGACCCCCTTTGACCCATAAGAATGATTCTAATATGTCTCTAGAGTCCTAAGACCCCTTTGGACATATGTCATCATGTAATCTGTCGAAGGGGGTCATAGATCAACCTGTCACCCCCTTTGACCCATAAGAAGCATTGTAATATGTTCCTAAGGGGTTGTATGACTCCTAGGGACATATGTGATCATGTAATGTGTCAAAGGGGGTCATAAGTCAACATATGACCTCTTTAGACCAATAAGAATGATTCTAATATGTCCCTAGGGTTCTGAGGACTCTTAAAGACATTTGTCATCATGTAATGGTTCGAAGTGGGTCATCGGTCAACCTATGACCACCTTTGACCAATAAGAATGATTTTAATATTTCCTTAGGGGTCCAAGGACCCCTAGGGACATATGTCATCATGTAATGCATCGAAGGGGGTCATAGGTCAACCTATGACCCCCTTTGTCCCATAAGAACGATTCTCATATGTCCCTAGGGGTTGCAGGACCCCTAGGGACAAATGTTGTCATTTAATGGGTCGAAGGGGATCATAGATCAATCTATGACCCCCTTCGATCCATATGAATGATTCTAACATGTCCCTAAGGGTCCTAGGATCGATAGGGACATATGTCATCATGTAATGTGTCAAAGGGGGTTGTAGATCAACCTATGACACCCTTTGACCCATAAGAATGATTCTCATATGTCCTTAGGTGTCCTAGGGACATATGTCATCATGTAATGGGTCAAAGAGACCTATGACCCCCTTTGACCCATATGAACAATTCTAATATGTCCCTAGGGGTCCTAAGACCCCTAGGGACATATGTCATCATTTAATGGGTCAAAGGGGGTCATAGGTCAACTTATGACCTCCTTTGAACCAAATGAACAATTTTAATATGTCCCTAAGGGTCCTAGAAGCCCTAGTGACATATGTCATCATTTAATGGGTCGAATGGGGTCATAGATCAACCTATGACCCCCTTTTACCCATATGAAAAATTCTAATATGTCATTAGGTGTCCTATGACTCGTAGGGACATATGTCATCATGTAATGTGTCAAACAGGGTCATAGGTTCACCTATGACCCCATTTGACCCAGAAGAATGATTTTAATATGTCTCTAGGGGTCTTAAGACCCCTAGGGACATATGTTGTCATGTAATGGGTTGAAGGGTGTCATAGATCACTCTATGACCCCCTTTGACCCATAACAACGATTCTAATATGTCCCTAGGGGTCCTAGGACCCCTAGGGACATATGTCATCATATAAAGGGTCAAAGGAGGTCATAGGTCAACCTATGACTCCCTTTGACCCATAAGAATGATTCTAATATGTCCCTAGCATTCCTAGGACCCCTTTGAATATATTTCATTATGTAATTTGTCAAAGGAGGTCATAGGTCAACCTATGACCCTCTTTAACCCATAAGAAGCATTCTAATATGTCCGTAGGGGTCCTAGTACCCCTAGAGACATATGTCATCATGTAATGGGTCAAACCCCTTCGATCCATATGAACAATTCTAATATGTCCCTAGGTGTCCTATGACCCGTAGGGACATATGTCATCATGTAATTGGTCAAAGGGGGTCATAGGTTGACCTATGACCCCTTTTGACCAATAAGAATGATTCTAATATGTCCCTAGGGGTCCTAGGACCCCTAGGGACATATGTCATCATGTAATAGGTTGAAGGGTGTCATGGGTCACCCTATGACCACCTTTGACCCATAACAACGATTCTAATATTTCTCTATGGGTCTTAGGACCCCTAGGGACATATGTCATCATGTAATGCGTTGAAGGGGGTCATGGATCAATCTATGAACCCCTTCGACCCATAAGAACAATTTTCATATGTCCCTAGGGGTCGTAGGGACATATGTTGTCATCTAATGGGTCAAAGGGGGTCATAGGTCAACCTATGACCCCTTTGGACTCATATCAATAATTTTAATATGTCCCTAGCGGTCCTAGGACCCCTAGGGACACATGTCATCATTTAATGGGTCCAAGGGGATCATAGGTTATCTTATGAACCCCTTCGATCCATATGAACAATTTTAATATGTCCCTAGGGGACCTAGGACCCCTAGGGACATATGTCATCATGTAATGTGTTGAAGGGGGTCATAGGTCAACCTATGACCCCCTTTGACCCATAAGAATGATTCTCATATGTTCCTAGGGGTCCTCAGGACATATGTCATCATGTAATGGGTCAAAGGGGGTCATGGGTCAACTTATGACCCTCTTTGACCTAAATTAAAAATTCTAATATGTTCCTAGGTGTCCTAAGACCCTTAGGGACATATGTCATCATTAAATAAGTCGAACGGGGTCATAGGTCAACCTATGACCCTATTTGATCCATATGAACAATTCTAATATGTGCCTACAGGTCTTAGGACCCCTAGGAACATATGTCATCGTTTAATGGGTCGAAGGGGGTCCTAGGTCACCCTATGACCCCCTTTGACCCATATGAACGATTGTAATATGTCCCTAGGGCTCCTAGGACCCCTAGGGACAAATTTTTTTATGTAATGGGTCGAAGGGTGTCATAGGTCAACCTATGACCTCCTTTGACCCATATGAATGATTCTAATATGTCTTTACGGATCTCAAGACCCCTACGGACATATGTCATTATGTAATGTGTCGAAGGGGGTCATAGGTTGTCATAGGTCAACCTATGACCCCCTTCGACCCATAAGAATGATTCTAATATGTCCCTAGGGGTCCTAAGACCTCTAGGGACATTTGTCATTATGTAATGGGTCGAAGGGGATCATAAGTCAACCTATGAGCCCCTTCGACCCATATGAATGATTCTATTATGTCCCTAGGGGTGCTAGGACCCCTAGGGACATATGTCGTCATGTAATGGGTCAAAGGGGGTGATAGGTCAACCTATGACCCCCTTTGACCCATAAGAACGATTCTAATATCTCTCTATGGGTCCTAGACCCCTAGGGACATATGTCATCATTTAATGGGTTGAATGGGGTCATAGGTCAACCTATGACCCCCTTTGACCCATAAGAACATTTCTAATATGTCCTTAGGGGTCTTAGGACCCCTAGGGACATATGGCATCATGTAATGCGTTGAAGGGGGTCATAAGTCTACCTATGACCTCCTTCGACCCATAAGAACGGTTCTAATATGTCACTAGGGGTCCTAGGACCCCTACGGACATATGTTGTTATGTAATGGGTCGAAGGGACCTATGACCCACTTTGACTCATATATATTAATAATATACATATATATTAATAACATACATATTAATATAATAATATATATTAATAACTCATATACATGTGTGTGTGTGTGTGTGTGTGTGTGTGTGTGTGTGTGTGTGTGTGGTTATTATATTTAATAAAAATATTACATTATTATATATATTAATGACATACTTATATATATATTACGTTATTATTTTTAGTAAAAATAATAATAATATAAATTATATTTATAGATTATAATGAGAACAACATAATATATTATTATATATTAATATATTATATGTTATATCTTTATATTAGGTTATTTTATATATATAATATATTATAATACATATTTACATAGTAATATAAGAAAAATAAATTATAAATCATAAGCTATAAAACATTATGTTATAATATATATATTACGTTATTATATATATTAATAACATATATATATTACTTTATTATATTTAATAAAAATATTACGTTATTATATATATATATATATATGTAAGATTATTATATTGAATAAATATATTACGTTATAATATATATATATATATTACTTTATTAT